>JASAND010008667.1:0-37581 GCA_030248195.1 Trissonchulus latispiculum
CGATAGCAGCACCGCACCGCGTTGCGACTATGCTCATCGTGTTCAGCGACCCCGATAACCTTTATATGCGTCCCACTAAATGGCCCAAAACAGCAGATTTAGGCCTATTTTTGACTATTTTCTATGGAGTTGGGACTTAGTAATTTCTCCGAAAATGGCCATTTGGACCGGCCAACTTTGGGCCGGCCGCCTGAACGGTCCCGGCCAGACATCGAAAATCGCCCTCGCTATTCCATGGTACCCAACCCAAAGTTTCTTATGCAACAAACCGCGTCTCTCTAGCTTGTTCCCTGAGCTCTGCAACTCTGACACAAAATAGGCCTTTTTTGGCCAAGATAGCCGTCAGGCCACTTTTGGCCGGCCGGCCAGGTGGCATGCCGGGCTGGACGGCGAAAAACTATCAAAAAGGTACATTAACACGTCCCTGCCTCTCAGAAAAACCAAACTTCACCGGCTGAAAATGCCCAGATCGTTCTATCATTAAGTCAGAAGAAAGCCCTTTTCTGAGCGTGACTTACATGGAAAAAATAAAAAAACAAACGTAACTAATTTGTCCAAAATCGAAAATTTTCAAAGTTGGAAATTTTGACCAAAACTTTTTTGCGACTTGTAGTACTCGTCGTGCTGATTCCAACGATACCAAATTTGTCTAGTTGCGTTGAATATTTAGCTGGCACGGTGCTCGAACGGGTCTCTAAGGGCCGCGCAGCGCCTTTTACACCCATATTATAGGGGAGCGCTCTCGCGCTCCCCTATAATATAACTAGTGGGAAAATGCCCTTAGACAGGCATGCAGTGGCTAGAATAGGGAAAGAAGGAAGGGCAGAAAAATGCCAATGTATATATTACAGTATAGCTCAAAACAAAGTTAATTTTTTGCGAAGTTCGCAAACTTTGAGAACTTCGCAAAACTAGCGACATTTCGCTAAATTTTAAATTATCTGAGTTTGAAGTTCGCTAAAGTTTAGCGAAGTTCGCATAATTTCGCGAAATTCGCCAAGATTTTAGCGAAGTTCGCTTAGAATTTTAGCGAAGTTTGAAGGTACTTCGCTAAATTTTTTTGCGAACTTCTTTAAATTTAGCGAAATGTCGCTATCTTCGCGAAGTTCGCAAAGTTTGCGAACTTCGCAAAAAATTAACTTTGTTTTGAGCTATACTGTATATGTATTATATGCTTGACAGTCGGTGCCGAAAATTATAGAAACTAGATTCAGCGCCGAATAGTTAATGATCAAAGCTAGCTAGCTACAGCACATTTTGATCACATCATGACACATAATGTTAACTGCGTTACTTCATGATCCACAATACACAACGCACTTTTTACTCTTCAAAAGCAGACTTGGCTTACACGAACGATATGGCTGCAGCCTGCCTCATTTTAAACGCAGTAAATACCACGTTCTCGACTAGTGCAGAGCAGTTCCCGCGAATAGGATGGACGGAGGAATCGCCTGTTCCACGCTATCCGACTGCATTCCCTGTTCGGCGCTGAATCTAGTTTCTATAATTTTCTGCGCCGACTGCTTTCCCTATTCGGCGCTGAATCTAGTTTCTTTAATTTTCGGCGCCGACTGTCAAGCATAATTGGCATTTTTCCGCCCTTCCGTCTTTCCCTATTCTAGCCACTGCATTCCCGTCTAGGGCATTTTTCCCCACTAGTTTCTTTCATTTTTCCGCTGTAGCGCTTTTCTTCGCAGGATTAATAAATAAAAAGAATAAACTTCCATAAAAAAGATTTGAAAAACCCGTTAGTATGGGGCATTTTTGTTTTTAAGCACGTTTAGGACATTTTTGTCATGTGTACGGTGCATTACCTGTTTATATTGGTTTGTGTGTGTAAAAAGGGTTTATCTGAAAAGAGAACTGAGGTGGGGTAGGGAAAATGTGGAAAAACGCCATTGTTTGAAAGAACACAATTGTTTCAGCATGAGAAAACGTTTCCAAAGGGTTTTTTGGTAAACAGAATTAAGGGAGGTCGCTGGGCATATTCTAGGCATTTTTTCTTGGGCCCACAAAGTACGAGGGACAAGGAAATTCTGGGGGGGGGCTAAAATTTTTCCAAAAATATGCTAAAAAATAGCGCTATTTTTCTGGCATGTATATACTGTAAAAGTAGGGATGCACCGGCCCGGTGGTCAGGCCCCGGTGCCTACCGGGGCCCAAAATTAGCAAAATTTTGTGAATTTTTGACATTTTTTGACCAAAATTTTGAGTTTTCGAAAGTCAAAAAGTGCTACAAATCGTTTGTTTTCACGCCGATATTAATGAAAACAAGGATAGTAACCTTTGTGTATCGAAAATTATTGCAAAATTTAAATTTTCCAGAAAATTTTTGATTTGGACCCCCAATTTTCAGGCCCCGGTTCCGGCCCCGGCCCCGGTAGTGGCGGCCCCGGTGCATCTCTATGTAAAAGTTGATTTTTATTGCAAAAATAAGCAGATTTAGTGTTAAAAAAGGCAAAAGATAAGTAAAAGTCTCCGGCGAAGCCGGAAATTTTTTGAAAATTTGACCTTCTGAGCGATTTTTTCAGGGCAAAATTTTCAGGGCACCCTCATTTTTGGGGGGAAGGGTGTTTATGCCCCCCCCTCAGTAGAATAAGCCCGGTGAATCAGGGTGGGGTGATTTTTTTGTTAAAATTTCGAGTGATTTTTTGTTAACCTTGCTATACCGGCCTAACGTCACAACCTAGAGAAGTGCAAATTGGCTTAAAAGAAAGTTCTAAGCTTAAAGCTAAAGCTAAAGCTTAAAAAAAGAAAAAGCTATATAATTCTTACAATAAAAAAGTTCTATCCAAAATCCGAAAATGTGGGGGGTTTCCCCCATGGCAAAAACGCAAGCTAGCACTGAAAGTAGTGTCACAAACTCCGATACAACTTCGACCAAAACTAGTCAGCACCTAGAGCAACGACGACTGGCTCGAAAAAGTGCAAGACGCGGACAGACAGTTCAAGCGGAGCAAAAGTTATCAGAGGCAAAACGTCGACTAGAAGAGGTAGGTTGGTGATACGGTTACTGTGTGCCCATTCCAATCTACGACAGAGCTAAAACCGACGCGCCTTCACTCCTTGGTTGCGTTTTGGAACATAATTTGGAGACAGGGGTGTACCAACTGGGATGCGCTATTGGTATCCTAAAGCCGTGGTTTGCCAGAAACCAATTCCATCGGTGCGAGGAAAATATTTTGCCAATAGTCGTTAACAAAGAGACCACCTTGACCGTTCGCGAAGCAGCTAGAAGCATCATTACCGGAGGTCAAGGCTACCGCAAATGCAACTGCAGTGGTTGCTACAAGGTTGCTGCCCCCGTAATAGTCCCTAAACTGGCAGAGATATTTGAGTCTATCTGGCGCAATCAGCAAACGCCCAAAAGGTGGCAAGAGGCGATCCTCGTCCCCGTCTTTAAAAAGGGGAACAGGCGGCTCTGCAAAAGCTATCGTGGAATATCACTCCTCCCAGTTGCAGGAAAGATCCTATCAATTGTAATTCTTGAGAGGCTCAGCAACAAACTGGACTCTGAAACTAGAGAGAACCAGGCTGGCTTTCGCAAAGGCCGCGGCACCATTGACCAAATCTTCGCGTTGAGCCAGGTACTTGAACGTCGACACCGGTATAATCAACCAACAATCGCTGCCTTCCTGGACTTTTCTGCTGCCTTTGACAGCATAGATCGAGCCTCCCTGTGGAAACTGTTAGCAGTCTGTGGTATTCCATCTTTGTATATCAATCTGATCAGAAACATGTACAACAACTCTACTACAAGGGTTCGCGTTTATGGCGACGTAAGTGACCCATTTGCTGTCACGACTGGCGTTAGGCAGGGAGATGTGCTGTCTCCTTTGCTATTTTTACGCGCCGTTGACAGAGCCATGTCCAAAAGTGTACAGCCGGAAGATGGTGTTGTGATCAGTGAAAATGACATATTGGCCGACTTGGAATATGCCGATGACATAGCAATTTTGGCGTCGAACGAACCTGCCATGCAGCAACTTAGAGACCGAGTGGTACAGCATAGCGATCCAATTGGCCTTAAGCTAAATGCGGGCAAATGTAAGTACATTTCCTCCGCCGCGCACCAACAAGGACTCTCAATTGGTCATGACATTATTGATAAAGTGGATGCCTTCCAGTACCTCTGCTGCCAGATCTCACCAAACGGTGAACCCACGGCAGAAATAGACTGTAGAGTTGGGAGAGCACTCAGTATTTTCAACACCTTGTATAACTGTCTGTGGCGCCGACGGGAAATATCCGTTCGTACCAAGCTCCGCGTTTTCGATAGCATGGTCATGTCTGTACTGCTTTACGGGCTGGAAACAACACCCTTACGCAGCTGCGATATCCGAAAACTTGAAGTTTTCGAAAATGGATGCTTGCGTCGTATTCTTGGGCTAAGGCTGGCTGACCGTTTCACTAATCTTGAACTCAGATCTCGTGCCGGGAATAGACCTCCATTGGAAGCACGTCTGAGGAAATATAGGCTGCGATGGCTTGGACATGTTGCCCGAATGGACCGGAGACGTCTGCCTTACCGGTGCTTCTTCTCGACCGCCCCTCCTACCTGGCGTGCCAGGCCAGGACGACAGCGGCAAACCTGGGAAAGGAATGTCCATGAAGATCTCAGAGGGCCAATGAGTCTGTATTCTCTTGGCCGATTCAACTGGATTGACACCATTACAGCATTGGCAGCAGATCGAGCTCAGTGGAAAGAAATCACATCAGACGCAACAGCTAGCCAAAGGCCACCGATGTCTTCGTGGCGAAGATGATGGTGATCAAGAAGGAAGAAGTGGAAAGTGCATCACAAAGAGAGGTTTCTGTTTCGGTGCTTCTCTCAAATGTACTACCCACTGCCATCCCGCAGGAACCCAATAAGGAATAAGGAACCGCAGGAACAATAAGGGCATTTGAAGCAGATTGCCAGATAGAAATAAAAACCTTTTTTGAAAAATTTGAAGCAAAATTTATTTCAAATTAAATAATTATAATCAATTAAGTTGAGCCTGACAAATTGTTACAGTCAAATAGGATTTAATATTAACTGAAGTTTATAATTTTTTATTAATTAAGCAACAATCTTTGCGTAATTCTAGATTTACGCAAGGCGTTTGCGTATATAATTCTATGTAGATTTACGCAAGGCCTTTGCGTAATTCTAGAATTACGCAAAAATGTTTGCTTAAATCTAGAATTACGCAAAAACTACTTTTGCGCACGACATATATATATATATTATATACCTGGGTTTTTCTAGGCGAAAAAAGTGGGGGACCCAAAGTGGGGGGGGGGATCCAAAGTGGTCTAAGGTCGTTTATGGCGAGCTGCCCCCCCCCTCAGAATAGGAAGAAGGCAATAGGTTTTTGTTTTGGTTTTTTGCCCTTTTTTCTATTTTTCTCCTTATTTTTTCCTTACTTAAATTGCGATGGGGAGGGCGGCCGCCCTCCCCTGGATCCGCTTCTGATTTTCGTATACACCTAAACAAGAGGGTCAAACTAAGTTTCTCTGACCCTTGTTGTGCGGAAACTAATTTGGATAGAATTAGTCCATTGTCACGAATTTTGTCGTTTAGCGGAAAATAAGCTTTGTTAGCAAAAGCTATTGCTAGAAAAAGTAACGCTTTTATGTTTTTTGAAAAACTTAGTTATTTATAAAAAACAAAAAAAATCCCGCGAAATCAGCACATTTTTGAAAATTTTGTTTATTTCTTATTTATTGCTTATTTCTATATCACAACAGTCTACAATTTTACTGGCATAATTTTATTATGTAGTCCACATTAATCTTTGTTTTGTTTTATGGTTCTTTAATTTGGTGGTTTCGTTTTCGTTTTGTCTTATGTTTACCTATGCATGTGCGCCGCGGGCGAAAATTTTCAGAAGTATATATTCAAGATTACGTATATGTATATACAGTGTTTTTTTCGCCGAAGGCTTATGTGTAACGTTACACACCTCTCCAAAATTTTTTGCTATTTTTTCAGAAAAAAGTGTGTAACTACTAGGGATCGACCGGAACTCCAAAAAACCGGAACCGGAACCGGAATTGGCTTTAAAAACCGGAACCGGAACCGGAACCAGCTCTTTAACACTACAAAAATCGAAAATTTTTTCTGACGTTTTGGACAATTTTTGCACAATTTTTCGCTTTTTTATAGTTACTAGAACATTGTAATAACGTTTGCTTTATATTTTATATAGTTATTTCAATGCAGGAACATGAAATTTGCAATTTATTAAGAGATTTTTGTCTTATAGCACCGTTAAACTTTACTACATTATAGCCTTAAAATTAAAATTTAAAATTTAAAATTAATCATACACGGTATGAATATGCTATATTTATATTATCCGAGCACATTTTCGATGAATAAACGGCATCTATATTTTTACATTCTATATATATATATACGAATTTCGATGAATAATTTAATCGAATGCAAGTTGACAAAGGACATTTGCTTGCAAATAAAATTTAACTTCTTACTTGGTTAAGCTGAATTTTAAATTAAACTAAATATAAGTAGATAGAAAAATAAGTCATAAACATGTTTAGTTTTTATCTGGCTTTCTAGGCTGATAATTTCTAGTCATAATCAAAAAGTTAATTTACCTTTACTAGAAGCGTTGCAGCATTTTCAAAACGCAAAATAAAAAATAATGCCATTTACATTTTTAGAAAACAAAAGATATTTATTACTATTTTAGTTTACTTTTTCTCTACACTTCAGACAAAATTAAACTTTTTCTGAAAATTACTGTTCTTGTATGTATAAATTCCGTATTGTAAATCTAATCTGGTTATGAACTTAAGTAACATCAGCTATATACAAAATTGGACTTGTTTAGAACATCGGCTTACAATTCCTTAGCTTGTTGTTATATCTCAGTATAATTACTTTGTTATTGGAGTTTTCTGATCAAAATGCAAATGGTTTTTACATGATTGAAATATTCTATATAAATTTTCATCCATTAAACATATAAGCCAAAAGTATTTTTCACAAGTTTCAAAGAAAACCGAAATGCACAATTTCTCCAACTTGAGTTAAACAAAATTTCTTCCGTTTAGCTAGCTTCATCAGGATTTTTAAATTTTAAACGACGTTTCTTCAAAAGATTTTAAAAACCATTGCTATTTGTTCCATCCATAATTTTTTAGTAATTCTGTTGATCTGCGCACTGGATTAATTACTAAACAATGAGCAACAAACTTACGTAGTCCATATTTAAAGTCCTGTCTCGATTTAAACAATTAAAAAGATTAAATTTAAGCTAAAACTGACATTTGATTATACAACAGCGCACTCTATAGTTTTGATTTGAAATAGCATAGGTTGACGGTAAGGCTTCGATAATTTCAATTCAGCATTAGGTACTCTTAAATGCAAAAGTTTCGGCGGTCTTGTGCTATCTAATCTGAGCTATTAAGTATTATTTTTGTTTTATAATATATATATATTAATACGTATTCATAACAACGATACATTAGACATTATTACAAGTTCAAAACATTCTAAGTATATATATATATATAATGCAATAGCGCCGCAGGCGAAAATTTTTGTATAAATAATATTCTGGTTATAAGAGAATCGCAGTTTTTTCAAAAAGTTTTGAAGAAGTTTGATAAAATTTTTGAAAATTTTAATAAAATTTTGCTTTTGATAATAGGCTAAAATTGGTTCCGGTTCCGGTACGCTTTCAAAAACCGGAACCGGAACCGGAATCGGAACCAAAAAGTACCGGAACCGGAACCGGAATTCCGGTCGATCCCTAGTAACTACCTAAAAATTCCTAATTTACGCGCGTTTTGTTTAGCACATGTATACAATTTTATATATAGTTAACAAAATTATTCCGTTAAAAAATTATAAGTAAAATTTTAACATCTTATATATTTACAGAAGTATATATATATTTGGAGTTTCACCAAATCATATCGACAACATTAAAAAATTGAGCAGCTACATCGATGATTTGCATTTATTGGTTTTGACTTCAAGAAGGAAAACACCAGTGCACCGAAGGAGCATAATTTTTCGAAAGGCCTCCTGTAGCACAAAACTTGGCAAGGAACCAGTTAAATTTCGCTTCATAAGCTGAAAAATTTTGGTACGTACGCGTTTTTAATACAAGAACGAACAAATATAGCAAATATAATATGCATATAACTAATATATACTTAAATAATACAGAAAATAAAATGCAAAACAGGGTGCAAAATGGGGGTCTGGGGGGCGAAGCCCCCCAGAAACGGTAAATATGTGGAAACAAATGAATGAGCATTGGAAAAAGTTCCGACCATTTGGTAAAATTTGTCCAAAATTTTGGTGTAACGTTGCACAGTCGCCAATATTTTTTTGCTATTTTCCAGAAAAAAGTGTGTAATTACACGCGTTTTTGAGCAAAAAACACTGTGTATAAAGTAGGGTTGGTTTTTTTCCGGAAAAAAAAGATTGCCGGAAAAAAAACCTTTTTTTTCCGGTTTTTTTCCATTTTTTTCCATTTTTTTCCTTTTTTTTCCGGTCACTCCAAAATTACACAATGTGCTAAAAGTTAAGTTATTTCATGTTTTTGCATGCACAGAAGCAGTTTTCACGATATTTAGTAGCCCCATAGAGGTAATGCAATAACACAAGCACTTAGAAAGGTTCCAGTATTGATTATAGGAATCTAATATTTTCAGAGGGTGACGCTGTAAAGCAAAGGACAGGTGACTTCTGTATACCTTGGCGGTTATACCAGACCTAGTTTGTGGTTTTCGTACGTAACGCGCTTCGTAAAGTAAACAATTCCAGATATTTTAACAGTTTTGGTTGAACACTAGACTGTTAGGTATGAAATTATTAACTCTACCTGAGTTATGCAATCATTTTCACATTTCAAGGGAAAAAATGTCAAATCCCAAAATTAGCTCAAATTCATGCATATCGTATTCTTACCTCATTAAACACTGTTTTTGATAGTTTCTTAATGTTCTGAGGTCATAAATCAAGTTTCAGAACATGCCCCGAATATTTTTCCATTTTTTTCCGATGCGTCGAAAAAACCCAAATACAATTTCGTCAGATTTAACATACCCCCACCTACTATTACCCACGGAAAAGATTGTAAATAGTGTGAAATTGCTGGTAAAGCTCAGAAAACATGATATTTCATTGTAAAAATTGTCAAAATAACGTTAGGAATATTTTTCCATTTTTTTCCACCCCATCGGAAAAAAATGGAAAAAAACGGAAAAAAACCTTTTTTTTCCAGTCCTTTTTTTTCCGCGCCCATCCCTAGTATAAAGACTAGAGATGCACCGGGGCCGGGACCTCATCGTAGTGCCGGGGCCGGGGCCGGGACCTCATCGTAGTGCCGGGGCCTGGGCCTGGAAATTGGGAGTCCAAATCGAAAATTTTCAAAAATTTTCTGGAAAATTTATATTTTGCAATAATTTTTGATATGCAAACGTTACTGTCGTTGTTTTCATTCGTATCGGCGGGAAAACAAACAATTTGTAACACTTTTTGACTTTCCAAAATTCAAAATTTTTGGTCAAAAGTATCAATAATTTAGAAAATTTTGCTGATTTTTGGACATTTTAGTATATGTATACGTACGTAGTATAAATATCAGCTAAATAAATTGCAGTTTGGAAAGGGCCCAAGTCCCAATTTGAGGGGCCCGGTACCCAATATATATATATATATACTGCCCATAAATCTGTGTCCTCCCAGACTTCCCTCCCACAGAAGTTTTTGCCTAGGAAAAAAGCCAGACACTTATTGTCTTCCCACGTCTATATAGGGTGTGTGGGGGTGGAGGCCCCCTGCCAAAATGACAAATTTTGGCGACCCCTCTCCCAGATTATCAGATTTTGCCCTCCCTCATTTTTTGGCCAAAAACTGGCCAAACATGGCCATGGAAAATTCAGGAGGTTTTTGGCACTTTTCGGGGACCCGAAACCCCCTCAGGTATTTTTCTAAGCCACCACACCTATGGTGGGGGAGAGCTGACTCACTTTCTTTTCTTGCCCCCACATTTTTTCTTGAAATCCTAATGCCTAATTTTTATTGTACACGTGTAATTTTTAGATTTAGCCACTACCATACACTACCGGTTCTTTCCATCTCAGTTGCACAAATCGCAATGACTCGAAAATTTTTTGTTGGTGGCAACTGGAAAATGAATGGAAATCATGAAAGCAACGAAGCGTTAGTAAAGGCACTGAATGCTGGTCCTTTGCCTGACACTGTCGGTTAGTTTTTTAAAATACACGGGCACACCCGGGATTTTTAAAAGAGTGGGGGCCCTGGCTTATCCCTTGGCAATTTTTATGGGGGCCTTCATGGGTCCCCCATCGATGGGGGAATATTCGTAGAAAATTTTCCCGAAATTTGTTGGTTTTTTGTGTATAAACTGTTAAAAATCGCTAAAAATGACTAATTTTAGGTGTTTTAAGCGAAAATACTGAAAAGTTAGGTAAAAATCCGGCGAGGCCGGAAAATTTTTTTGACAATTTAGGGTGAAAATGGCAAAATTTGGTAATTTTTGGGGTTATGGGCATGGGGGGAGGTCGGAATTTATGGGGGGCTCCTCGAATGGGGGGGGCAGGTCGCTGATAGGGGGTCGGCCCCTCACCCCCTTATTGGGATAAGCCAGGGGTCGAGCCAAAGACGCTTACACTTGGGGAGGGAGTGGCGACAACAATTTCTAACAGTTCAGTGTTGCCGCAGCACAAGTGATGAAATTTGCGTATAGTTAGAAACCAACTGGGGGGACTGGGTTTTTTGCGCCACATTTTGAAATTACGCAAGTTTTTCTGAAATACGCAAACGTTTTTTGGGCCGTTACGCCACATTACGTAGAAATTTTTCTTCCAAATGTGCTTCAAAAAAGATAAAGCAGATTTATTGAAAGTTTTGATTTACAAAAGACTTTCTTGAAAAAACTTCAGCGCCTGCGGTGCATCTTGTTTCCCTTACTTATTTCTAAGCAGACGCCGATGGCGTCCTACCTTTGTTGTTCTTCTTTGACCTTTCTTTTGTTGCGCCATATGTCGTCAAAAGCACACGTATATATACACTGGCATTTTTTAGGGTTTTGAAAGGGGTGGGGGGAAGGCTTCCGAAAAGTGGGGGGGGAGCCAAAGTTAAAATATACCGAAATTTTAAGCGAAAAATTAGCATTTTTAGGTATAAACGCAAAAATCTCTGTTTTTAAGCTTAAAATGAGTTTATAAGTCCGTAAATTAACTAAAAATTGAGAAAATTTTTGAAAATTTGACCTCACAAACCTATATAATTTTTTGACACTTTTGGGCGACCCCCAGAAAAGTGGGTGGGAGCTTGCCGAAAAGTGGGGGGTGCTCCAAAAAGTGGAGGGGAGGGGGGAACCGAACAGTGGGGGCCCCCTCCCCCACTAAAAAATGCCAGCGTATATATATATATATATACATATATATATATTGCGTTAAATATATACTCAAACTATTGCATTAAAATTGCGAAACTATATATTTGAAAAACATACTGAAAAGCACAGTTTCGATTTAAAAAAGTCTGCTTAATTTTTCATTAACATAATTGCTGAGAAACATGTAAACTTTCCTGGACCGTTCTGGCGGCCGGCCCATATTTCGTCGGTCCAAATGGCCGTTTTCGGAAAAATTTCTAAGTTCCAACTCCACAGAAAACAGTCAAAAATAGGCCGAAATATGCTGTTGTTGGCCATTTAGTGGGACGCATATAAGGATTATCGGGGTCGCTAAACACGATGAGCATAGCCTGCTATCGCGCTGCACTGTTATGCAGCAACCATAGAACGCTGGCTGTATATAGACTTACTGTAGACGGTTAAACATATTATATACATTAGCTGTATTTTATAGATCGGATCGGCCGGAGCAAGGATGTTGCCTCCGGCCGGAGCCGGAGTCGGAGGCAAGTTGACTCCGGCCGGATCCAGAGCCGGAACCGGAGCCGGATTTTTCCTTACCAACCTTTAGGCCGAAAGTCCTTAACGACCAATATTTTTAGACCATAACCCAAAGTGGTTATCAGAATTCTAGGGTATATTAGTGCTGTTGCATGCATTGTTGAAATAAACATTGTGCGCTTATAACAAACTATATAATTATAATCATTTTTATACATAGGAGAGGAAATCTCACGCTTCTAATGGCCAGTAAATTTACTAAAACAAACTTTATGTAAATATATAGACTAGTGTGATGCAATCAGCAAGGATGTATAAATTTGAATGCTATTCAAAATAGGAACTGAAGAAAAAGAAAGCATTAATTCTCGAAGTTCCTACAGTTCACCTACGTATACGTATATATGTAATTATAGCTTGATTAAATGCAAACTGAGTATATATATATTCAGTATATATAGTCACTTGTTTTCGCTGTCAGAAATAAAAGCAAAAATTACAAAAACCGGCGCTGACGGTGCGAGAATTTTTTGAAAAATTGCCATTTTTATTTCAAATGGACTAAAATTTGACGATATAGCGCTATATAAATTAAATATGAACAGCATCGTTACGTGCTGGACCAAAACTCCGGCTCCGGAGTGACGTAATGACGTAATTCCGGCCGGAGTCAGAGCCGGAACCGGAGCCGGATCCGATCCCTAATAGCTTGGAATGGACATGGCAAATTAGTATAGTTACATAGATGGTTTGCATCTGGCTGAAGTGAGTGAGGAAGGAGTGAAGGAGAGTGCTGCTGAAGTACAGCATGGCCTATAATAATCACAGATCAATAGCAATCGCCTAAAATTCTGCAGGCACTTGCAGAATAACATTAAAAATCCTGCCGTATAAGTCCACTATATACTTTGGCAGTGACATCTGCGTCTGGTTGCGCTGCAGTACATAGAGTGGTGCTGAAGTATATACAGCATGGTTTATAACAAACTACAGATAAACTTGTAGTGGATGAGGGTTTTCTGCCAAAATCAAGAAAATAGGTTAGGGGTCGGACCCCCGCCCCAACACCCCCTCCCCGCCTGTGTGCGCCATGAATATGCATATACGTAATATTTTGTGACGTATCATAACGGTCACGAATAACAATAGCTTTCCACGTTAGAATCTATAGGTCTCACATTAGGAAATTTATAAAAAATCAGCAGTAAAACGGAAATTTAGGAAGATTTTCTGAAAACATTTAGAATCTAACAGTTTTGGCTCATTATTTATATATTAGAACAATATGGCACTGTTATAAACATATATATACATTGTATTGTATTGTATGATTGTTTTTGGTGTGCTTGTGGCATTTGTCAAGTTTATTGTATTTGCTACTATTACACCTTTGAGAAGGAAACCATTAAGATGAATGAATGACATGAAGAAAATGCTCCCCCGAAGCTTCGTAAATTAATACGTATGGGTGATGGTGAGGTTGGAAAATCAGTAGAGAATTATAGTCTTCAAAAAACTCGATATATATATATATATGGCTATTTTCCACATAGGACTAGTTTGTGGGCGGATTAATATGGGCACTGCGAAAAATACCTTTTCAGCCGGGATTTCCTGAGTATGACATTTTCTCCTTAGTTTTGAACACTGGCGGATCCAGGATTTCGTGACGGGGGGGCGGCAAAATTTTTTCAGCGGGGGTCTGGGGGGCGGAGCCCCCAGAACTTGAAGAATTTTTTTGTTTTTGCACTGAACTGAACAAATTTTTTAAAATTCTTGACGTTTTTAGGCAAAAATGGTAATTTTCTCCGAAAAATCGGATGCATTTCAAGCTTTTTCTTCACAAATGCAATAAATATGCGGTTAAAAATTAGAATATTCGCGCCGAAGGCGCGAAATTTTTTGGTTTTTTGCTCTTTTTCCTCTTTCTCTCCTTAATTTTTCCTACCTTCGAATCGCGACGGGGGGGGGCGGCCCCCCCCCCCGCCCCCCCCCCCCCTGGATCCGCCCCTGGTTTTGAATATCATAGAGGTCGCTGAAATGAGTCTAATCAAACATGACTCAATTTCTGACTGACCTGCGCAGCCTCTTCGCGGAGTTTCGTTCTTGTTCATATCACCAACTGATTAGACTTTATGAGACTTCCCCCGGACTGCACCAATAAAGTTTAAGAATATCAACAGAATAGCAGAAGGTTAACTACTAATTTCCCATTCAAAAATTGGACTTAGCCTTCTGCTATTCCGCAGCTATTCTTAAACTTTTTTGGTGCAGTCCAGGGTTCATATCACCAGCTGATTGGCATTTTCCCGCTTGTAAAGAAATGTATTCTTGTTATAGATGTGGTTGTTGCTCCGCCATTTGTCTATCTTGAGTCTGTTCGCAAAAGTTTAGATCCGAAAATCGCTACTGCCGCTCAAAACTGTTATAAGGTTCCCAAGGGTGCTTTTACAGGAGACATTAGGTGAGTTATATATTATATATTGTCATTAGTTGTAATGAAACTAACTATATATACATAGTTTCCGGAAAAGGTGTTATTGTGTTGCCCACTTTTCCAAAGGAATGGGCAACACTTTGTTATCGTTCTGTGCTTATTATCCGTCTGTCCCCCCCATAGATCTCGAGATTGGGAAGGGGTACAGGGGTGGTTGATACCTTATTTTGAAGCCCTTGACAAGGACATCCCCGGAAGCAGATGGTTCCGGAATTCGGGTTTTGAAAATTCGGTTTTTTCGGATGGTAAGGGGGGGACCAAGGCGAAATTTCAAAAATCCTAATTTGGTCAAAAATTTTTTGTTCTTGATTTGGCTCCAAAAGTCGGTCATAGGGTACTCGACCACGCTGATTTCAACAAAATCGAAATTTCCGGAAGAATTCACGGATTTCGAGATATTCCGATCCGGAAAATTCGGATTTTGAAAAATTTCTCCAAAAGTGGTCAATATGGTACTCAAATGAAAGAGCTGGTTGAGCTGAGTAATTTTCCTTCTTGCAACAATTTCGGGAAATGCGTCTAGCGAAAGTTATGGCCGCTGTTTGTAAAATCCGGAATTTCCGGGAAAAAAACCGATTTTCGAAAATTCGTTGAAACATGGACAATATGGTGCTTAATTGAAAGCTCTTTGAGTCCTGGGACAGATTTCCTGAACAGAAACAGCTTGGTTCTAGCAAAATCTGGCAAAGAAATGTGTTGTGGGCAACACATTCTTGCAGTAGCGCTAGTACATTTAATTTATTATAGGGGGGCGCGATAGCGCTCCCCCTATAATATGGGTGTAAAAGGCTCAGCGCGGCCCTTAGAGACCCGTTCGAGCACCGTGCCAGCTAAATACTCAACCAAAATAGACAAATTTGGTATCGTTGGAATCAGCACGGCGAGTACAACAAGTATCAAAAAAGTTTTGGTCAAAATTTTCAACTTTGAAAATTTTCGCTTCCGGACAAGTTAGGTCCGTTTGTTTTTTTCCGTGTAAGTCACGCTTGGGGAAGCCGTTTTAGTCGAACTCAAAAACTGAACGATCTGGGCATTTTCAGCCGGTGAAGTTTGGTTTTTCTGAGAGTAGTATTTGTGTTAATGTACCTTTTGGACAAATTTTCGCTGTCCGGCCCGGCCGGCCACCTGTGCGGCCGGCCAAAAGTGGCCTGACCGCTAAGATGGCCAAAAAGGCCAATTTTGTGTCACGGCTACAGGGCTCAGGGAACAAGCTAGAGAGACGCGGCTTGTTGCATAAGAAACTTTGGGATGGGTAGCGTGTCATAACCGAGGCGATTTTTGATATCTGGCCAGGATCGTTCAGGCGGCCGGCCCAAAGTTGGTCCGGCCAAATGGCCATTTTCGGAAATTTTCTAAGTCCCAACTCCACAGAAAATAGTCAAAAATAGGCCTAAATATGCTGTTTTGGGCCATATAGTGGGACGCATATAAGGGTTATCGGGGTCGCTGAACACGATGAGCATAGTGAGTCGCAGCGCGGTGCGGTGCTGCTATCGTGCTGTACTGTTATGCAACAACCATTAGCACGCTGTCTGTAGACTTACTGTAAACTGCTAAACATATGAAACTTGGTGATACTTGTGTCTGTAGTAAGGGGGAACTGTAGCTATGTTAGTTGGTGCACTCTCTAGCTTCCACCGTGCTGTCTGTGCTGTCCTAAAACACAGCACCGTCGATAACAAGTTATTCATTTGTCACTGGCATTTGAAATTCGGCATACAGATAGTTTAGGACATGACAAACTATTATAGATAGGTTTCGTATATATACCTATTACGATGTTACTATATGGTTGCGCTGTAGTAGAGTGCTGCAGAAGTACAGCACGGCCTATAACTAACTACAGATAACTTGCAATCGTCTGAAAATCTGCAGGCACGTGCAGAATAGCATTGGAAATCATGCCGTATAAGTCTCCTTTTTTGGCAGTGACGTTTGCGTCTAGTTGCGCTGCAGTAGAGTGCTGCTGAAGTACAGCACGGCCTATAACTAGCTACAGAAAAGTTGCAATCGTCTGAAATTCTGCAGGCACGTGCAGAATAGCATTGGAAATCATGCCGTATAAGTCTCCTTTTTTGGCAGTGACGTTTGCGTCTAGTTGCGCTGCAGTAGAGTGCTGCTGAAGTACAGCACGGCCTATAACTAGCAACACAAAAGTTGCCATCGTCTGAAATTCTGCAGGCACGTGCATAATAGCATTGGAAATCATGCCGTATAAGTCTCCTTTTCTGGCAGTGACGTTTGCGTCTAGTTGCGCTGCAGTAGAGTGCTGCTGAAGTACAGCACGGCCTATAACTAGCTACACAAAAGTTGCAATCGTCTGAAATTCTCCAGGCAAGTGCAGAATAGCATTGGAAATCATGCCGTATAAGTCTCCTTTTTTGGCACTGACGTTTGCATCTGGTTGCGCTGCAGTAGAGAGGTGCTCAAGTATATACTAGCAACTCAAGTATATACTACACGTGCATACTAGCAACAGATAAATAGCAATCGCCTGAAAGTCTTCAGGCACGTGCATAATAACATTACAAATCATGCCGAATAAGTCTACTACTTTGGCAGTGACGCTTGCGTCTGGTTGCGCTGCAGTAGAGTGCTGCTGAAGTACAGCATGGCTTATAACAAACTACAGATAACTTTCTGCAACTTTCTAAAATATTCTTATTTGTAGTGGATGAGGGTTTTTCTGTCAAAATCTTTGTACTTTTCAAGCTTCTTTTAAAGTTTCTTTCACACAGCTTTAACGTTTTTGCTTTTTACAGAGAACCTTAAAAATGAAATAGGACAAGAATAAAAATGCTCCGATGGAGCATGAAAAATGCAATATGGGTGACACTGGGTTTTAAGCAGACAGAGGACTAGGTTTTAAAACATTAATATGGGAGGGGCAGGTTGTAAATGCCAGGAGGACTAGGTTAAAAGCGCACTAATATGGACCAGCTTCGCTGAACAACCCATATTCGCGGGTACGCATGCTCCACTCCACATTTGACCTTTATTGTCTTAAGTTCTAAATTCGTCAGCTTTCCAGGCGAGCTTGCTGATTTTGAAATATTATGCTTTATATACTTCAAGCGTTTTATAGTGAGTTACCAGAGCGGAATTTGTGACACCAATTTTTGCTGCATATATATATTGTATTAAGTGTTGGATTATGCATTAATTAAATTAATTAAATCAAGTTGTGTTGTAAGTTGTATTAATTATGTTATGTTAAGTATTACGAACACAACTATAGTATATAATAGCTGCAAAGTCGTGCCGACAAACTGTTATTCAAGGATTGCCGCCAGCATTTTTGTCTGGACAATTTCCGCGAATATGGGTTGTTCAGCGAAGCTGGTCCATATTAGTGCGCTTTTAACCTAGTCCTCCTGGCATTTACAACCTGCCCCTCCCATATTAATGTTTTAAAACCTAGTCCTCTGTCTGCTTAAAACCCAGTGTCACCCATATTGCATTTTTCATGCTCCATCGGAGCATTTTTATTCTTGTATATATATATATATATATATATATATATATATATACCCGCTCCCTCTCCAATAATTTCATTGTAATATATAAAGTTTTTAAGTTTTTGCTCTTAGCGTTTTCTACTACAGATAGGGTATTTTCTCGGAATTACCAACTTTCACCGCGATCGACACACGACACCGACACAGCCATAATACTGAACCTAAGCGGCCTCTATCTGTCTATTTATTCCTCTATCTGAGTATGTATAGAGTCTCGCTCCGCTATTCAGCGGCTATCTCAGAACCCAGCAACAGCAGCTGGCCAACTGGAACTTTACATCTGGTCCCGACTAGAAGAACTGAATGTTCCAACCTTCTTCCAGTGGATCCCCGTTCATCGGGGAATAGATGGAAATGAGCAAGCTGAGAGATTAGCCAAAAAGGCAGCCGAAGCTAGACCAAACTAATGACCCAGTAGAGCTGTCCACTACCAAATTTAAACAACAAGTCCAGATGGCTTAGCTCGTCCCACGCCACAGCCACCCAACTGTACTGAAATCGCATCCCAAACCCGTAGCCGTTGCGTGCTTTCCCAAAATAGGGCAGCCGTCCACTGCCCTATCTTACGATCGTAGAGATACCGAATCGGTGCCAGCCAAAGCCCAGTGAGCATTGCCAGGAAGAGGAAGATGGCCTGGCCCATCTACTTCTGTAATGTCCCACGCTCACCAATGTTCGCTTGCAAGTACTAGGGGTTCCCCCCTCTCTCCAGGCCTATTGGAAAGCCCCCGAGACGGTTGTTACCTTCCTGATCCTGAAGAGGTAAGGTAATGGTAAAGGTTTACCCCTGGAGATATCTCCGTCTTGCCACAGGACCTGGGGTGCCGGTGCTCATCCACGGATTCTCAGCCCGAAGCCAGGACTGCTGTGTTTACTTTAGGCGAAAAAAAGTGGGGGGGGGAGAGCTCCCCCCCCCCCCACTTGGGGGGGGGGGAGGTCGAAAAGTGGGGGGGGGGAATAAAATGGGCTAAAAATGCCAAGAATACCGTATAAAAAGCCTGTTTTCTACATATACTGCTATAACTAAGCTTAAAAGTGCTCAAAAATTAAGTTTTAGCACCAAAAAAGACGATTTTTGACCAAAAATTTTCGACGAAGCCGGAAAAATTTTGAAAATTTTGACCAAAAATCCTAAAAATTTGGCATTTTCTGGGCACCTTAGGGTGAGTGGGGGGAAGCCCAAAAAAGTCGGGGGGGGGGACCCGAAAAGCGGGGGGGGCCCCCCCACCCCCCCCACCCCCACCCACCCCCAGTAAAGTAAACCCAGGGCTGTCACCTCAAATGATGACTGTATCCGTGGAAGGGGGGCCGGCCCTTCTACACAGACTCCTGTTACCTTCCCACAGTAGTGGTACCCTTTTACCGACCAGTTAAAAATGGACAGCTGGGTTGACTAGAGTCGAGAAAGCTTTGTGGCCTCCAGGGATCGAACCACCAAGTTCTGACCGTTGCCTTAGAGCTTAGACTATACGTAGTATGTACCGGCCGGACCCCAGTGGCGTCCTGGCCAAAACTGCCAAAAAATTTTTTCTAAACTGACCAAGTTTGGTATCAGATGAAAGCCCTTGGTGAGGCGACCATATTTTGTCATTGGAGGACCTCTCCAATGTAGACCCAGCGGCCTGTGGCGCCCTGACCAGGGTCCAGACCGGTCCAAAATGGTCAAAAATCAATTTTTCCAAAACTAGCCAAGTTTGGTATCAAATGAAAGCCTTTGGTGAGGCGAACATTTTTTGTCATTGGAGGACCCCTCTAAGGTGGAACCAGCAGGCTGTGGCATCTTTCGCGTACCGTATTTTAAGCTCTTAAAATGACTTTCCTGGCTGAGATGACGTACCGTGCATCAAGTTCTGAAAAGGCCATGAACAGTGGAATTCCAGCCTGTGATGACGCACCGTGCATTATGTTCTGAAAAGGCACTGAACAGTCGCCTTCCAGCCTAAGATGACGCACCGTGTATATATTAAGTTCTGAAAAGGCAATGAACAGTGGCCTTCTTCTTCTTAGCTGGCGGCAATCGGTTATCCATATGGGGAGCCTCCACCTCCATGCCCAGCACACGTCTTCGCAGGGCAGACCACAAAGTGAAGCCCGGAGTAGGACAAAAGCGTTCACCTGCTCGGCAGCATAATTTAAGGACTGGAGGTATCCAGCTTCGACATGACTGATGATAAAACTAGAAAGGGAAAGGATCAGCCATGCCCCGCAAAAATTGGAACCCATTTAGCGCCGTTGACCTATACGTAACTTCTCTGACATGATTGTTCTCTGCAGCGGAAAAATAAGCGAAACTAGGGGGAAATGCCCTTGACGGGCAACCAACAGGTGGAATATGGCAAGACTTGAATGTTATATACACGGTGCCCGCTGAAGCGGAAAAATGCGTATTCTCAGCGATTAAAATGACAGAAACCAGCTTTGTGCGCCGAATAGGGAATCTACTCGGCGACTAAAATAATCGAAACCAGCTCTGTGTGTCGAATAGGGGATTCCCTCCGTCCGCCCTATTCGCGCGAACTTTGAAGCTGCCTTGCATGCATAAAAATTTGTGTATAAAGTATGTGTAGAGATATCAAGATCGTGATATGACAGCTATATAAACTTTCCTTAGAGTGCCAAGGTCTATCATCAGTTGGCGTGCTCTTGAGGTATAACGGATTCAGCTTTCAGTTATCTTATTGCTAATAAGTAGTATATACGTCTGCTTGATTGCGCTTTTGTCGGGGAATCATAATGCGCATAGAGATCCCTGTTCCATAAAGTGCTTTTTACAGCATACGTATATATATATATGTGCTTTCACAAATTACGTATATATTCGCTTTGTTGTTTGACCTTCCGTTTGTTCTGCTCATAAATGTAAAAAATATCGCTGATTTCATAGACTAAGATTTTCTCACTAAAGCAATTCTCCCTAGAGTATTTTCTCACTAAAGCAAAAATAACAAATTTGAAATTTCTCTCTGAAGCAATTCTCACTAAAGCAAATATCGCTAGTGAATGTAAACCGGATTAAAACACCAACGAAGGTTTGGGCGGCTGGGCTTTTTATTGGCGAAAAAGGTGTGGGGGGACTCCCCCACTTGCGGGTGGTATCCAAAGTGGTCTAAAATTGCCAAAAATGCATAAAAATAGCCTGTTTTCTTCATAGACCAAAACAAACCAAAAATGTATGTGTGCAAGCTTCTGTCGTTTACTGCTATCTAATCTTTGAAGCTAAGCCTAACAATGGATATTTATCCGGAGTTAGCTGCACAGCTAAAGAATTCTCGGTGAGTTCCGGGAAAAGGGTACATTTCTGAGTGTTGATACTTGGTTCATTACAGAAGTTGTTCGGCTCGTCAAGACCTTTCAAATTATGCTCTTTGTGGGTATATTGGCTAAAATTTTAAAATCTGGAATTTTTAAAAATCCTGAAACCGGGCCGCATTGTTTGCATTTTCGTAATGTTCTGTTCAAATTTCATGTTTTCTGTACAATTCTGGACTGTGAAAATAGCTAATAATAATAAATGTAATACAATTATTTTACTGTCATTTTAGTCCAGCTATGATCAAGGACGTTGGCGCTGCCTGGATTATTTTAGGACATTCAGAACGAAGACATGTGTTCGGCGAATCTGATCAGGTGAGAGTGGGTTGCGAGCGTGGCTACAGAATTTAGTTACACCGATAAAGTAGAGGTGGAGTGAGTGGGAGGTCTTGCCCTTGTTCTTGGGTTGTTGAAAAAATAAGTTTCTAAGCCCCGGACTGCTGGAAGGGAAATATTTAAACGAGGAATAAAATGGCCCCAAAGACTAAAAATAGGAAAGTTGGCCTAATTTATATATACGTAACTGCTATTACTAAGCTAAAAACTACTTATTCAAGTTTTGTGCTAACATAATACAATTTCAGACCAACACATTCCGGCGCAGACGCAAATCAACTGAAAATTTGAAAGTTTTGATCAAAAACCTAAAACTTTGGCACTTTCTGGGTACATCTTAGTGAGTGTGGGCGCTAGGGTAGAAAAATTTCGGAGGGGGGGCAAGCCAAATTGTTTTTCTAAATTTTTGCTGCAACGGAGTCGAAATGCAATTTTCAGCTAAATTTAAATTTTTTGGAGTAATTTTAGTGAATAATTAGTGCTGTAGGCCAATTTTTCGGGAAATATTAATTATTAACATATACTGTTACGACGCATTAATAATTTTCCTTTTGTCTCTGATTTCGGGGGGCATGTCCCCCCTCGCCTCCCCCTGGCTACGCGCCTGAGTGTAGTGGGATACAGGACCCCTATTGGTCCGCTGTGCTTTTTTTAGTGGGGGGGGGGCGGGGGTCGTCCCCACTTTTTAGGTTCCTCCCCCCACTCGACCCCTCTCCCCCCCCACTCTGCCCTACCCCCACTTTTTTGGGCTTCTTCCCCCCACTCACTACAAGGTGCCCAATGCCAAATTTTATAGTTTTTTAATTTTTCGGTCTAAGAAATCGTGTATTTTGGTACTCAAACTCAATTTTTGAGCACTTTTTAGCGTAGTTATAGCAGTATGTAGAATTTTTCCGTAGCTATTTCTAAGTAGCTATTTTTACTGTATTTTTCGCAATTTTAGACCACTTTGGATTCCCCCTACTTTTTGGGTTCCCCCACTTCCTAACCCCCCCCCACTTTTTTCGCGTAGAAAAAGCCCGGGGGGATGGAGCAAAAACAAAACCGCTTCTTGGAGATGGGGGACTAAGGTGGTATAAAATCACCAAAATTACAATAACATTAACGTCGTTTAATTCTGTGTAGATACAGATGTTGTTTGTATCAATTTTGGCTTGCTCGAATCGGTTCCGACATAATATACGTACTATACGTTGGGTTGTTTTGTAGATCAGCATAAGCACCACTTGGTAGTTTTCTCGCATCCTTTCTTTAATTTGCGACAATTTGCAAAAACGACATTTTGAGCGAAATGGGTAACGGTAGGCTTTTTCGAAGGACCCCCTTCTCCCATTTTAACATGGCGATTGCGATGGAATAATAAGTCCGGTCCTAAGTTTTGGTCTTAGTCCATTCACTTCTAGCATATAAATTAAGTAACTTATTTCAGAAAATAAATTGAAAATGGTTGTGCGCATTATTTCTGCATTTTGTAATCGGTAAAGTGTATAAAAGAAGTTTGTATGGCACAACACTGGGATCTGTATGCAACAGTCTTAGCGCCACATCCTCTCCGACAGTATTAATTTCTGAAATTAGATTTCACATTCTTCGATGTTAGTTGCAGGATTGAATATTTCTTTGACTAGTAGCTGAATAAAAATATACCCATTTTTCTGGGCAGGACACTAATTTTTCGGAGTAAATTTTCTATTTGTTAAGCAATTTGTTTCAGTTGATTGCTGAGAAAACAATTCATGCGATTTCCGAAGGGCTACCAGTAATTTTTTGTATCGGCGAAAAGTTGGAAGAGCGCGAGGCAAATCAAACCAAGGATGTATGCTTTAGACAGCTCAAAGCAATTTTAGGTAACCGCTTGTAAAGGCATCCGTCAGTAAGATTTACATAACTTTTTCTATTCGGATTGCCATCGGAGTACGAGTGGAAATGGTCCAATGGCCGGGTAAAACAAAGCTGCGCATATTCCTACTACTATTATCACTGGTGAAACCCTATTACACGGCATTTTTCAATTTCGTGGTTTTGGTTGAAGGAATACAAGTCAACTACGCTCGTCTTGATGGGCATATTTCTTGGCCTCAAAAAACTCACAAGTATTGGATGAAGGACAACTACGAATATGCTCCTTACAGTAGCACAAAACTACAATATTAGCTATGATGCTCAACATTCAAATAATATTATTACAAGTAACAAAAATGCTCCGCACAAAGGAGGATAATATGTGTGTGATGGCCTGTGTCTATCCTTAGAATTGATAAAATAAAGACAAAAATGTACATATATATACCACAACAAGTTTGGGTGGATGGCTCTATGACGGAAGTTGATTAGTTCGCTTAGGGTTTTCATTTGATGCCAAAGTTCACCACTTTTGAAAAATTTCATTTTTGACCGAAAATCGCCTAAGTCCCCACCCCACCCCACCACAGCACTCTACAGCCACTTTGAGCATGCAGTTCTTTGACAAAAGTTGCTCAGCTCGCTTAGGGCTTTCATTTGGTACCAAATTTGACCACTTTTGAAAAATTTCATTTTTGACCGAAAATCGCCTAAGTCCCCACCCCACCCCACCACAGCACTCTACAGCCACTTTGAGCATGCAGTTCTTTGACAAAAGTTGCTCAGCTCGCTTAGGGCTTTCATTTGGTACCAAATTTGACCACTTTTGAAAAATTTAATTTTTGACCGAAAATCGCCTAAGTCCCCACCCCACCCCACCACAGCACCCTACAGCCACTTTGGGTAAGCAGTTCTATGACAAAAGTTGCTCAGCTCAGTTAGGGCTTTCATTTGATACTAAATTTGACCACTTTTGAAAAATTTTATTTTTGACCCAAAATCGCCTAAGTCCCCACCCCACCCCACCACAGCACTCTACAGCCACTTTGGGTACGCAGTTCTATGACAAAAGTTGCTCAGCTCGCTTAGGGCTTTCATTTGGTACCAAATTTGACCACTTTTGAAAAATTTCATTTTTGACAGAAAATCGCCTAAGTCCCCACCCCACCCCCACCACAGCACTCTACAGCCACTTTGAGCATGCAGTTCTTTGACAAAAGTTGCTCAGCTCGCTTAGGGCTTTCATTTGGTACCAAATTTGACCACTTTTGAAAAATTTCACTTTTGACCGAAAATCGCCTAAGTCCCCACCCCACCCCACCACAGCACTCTACAGCCACTTTGAGCATGCAGTTCTATGACAAAAGTTGCTCAGCTCGCTTAGGGCTTTCATTTGGTACCAAATTTGACCACTTTTGAAAAATTTCATTTTTGACCCAAAATCGCCTAAGTCCCCACCCCACCCCACCACAGCACTCTACAGCCACTTTGGGTACGCAGTTCTATGACAAAAGTTGCTCAGCTCACTTAGGGCTTTCATTTGATACCAAATTTGACCACTTTTGAGAAACTTTATTTTCGACCATTTGACCCTCCCACCCGACTGACCCTTCAAACGGCAAAGTAGAACCAGCCCAGCAAAACAGGTACGTCGGACGGCAAAACGAATACCGGGAATGAGCTGGGCACACCAGAAAACCCCTATAGACAAAGTTTTGAGAGGCCAGGTAGAGCCTACTATGGACCTCCAGGAAGCGGTATCCGACTTGACCCTCCCGACGGCAAAGTAGAACCAGCCCAGCAATATAGACACGTCGGACGGCAAAACGGATACCGGGAATGAGCTGGGCACACCAGAAAACCCCTATAGACAAAGTTTTGAGAGGCCAGGTAGAGCCTACTATGGACCTCCAGGAAGCGGTTTCCGACTTGACCCTCCCGACGGCAAAGTGGAACCAGCCCAGCAAGATGGGCGGGTCTGACGGTAAAACTGACTGCGGGAATCGATTCTCCGTGCCAGAAAACCATTCTATGGAAGATTTGAGCTTTCAAAGTTAAATAGATAGCGAGAAATTTCGATTTTTCATTTTTCGAATTTTCGCCATCTTTGACGGGCCACTGTGGTCGCTAGGGAAGTGATAGAGAAACGCAACCTGGACCGTTAGTTAGTTCAATATATGTAATTTCTGAATATAAAAAGAAATCAGCTCCAGCTCGTAACGTTCGACCTGAGCGACGACCACAAAAATGGTCACTTTTCGCTATGAGCCGACTTTGCGGCGCCACTGCGGCGCTGTGGCGCAGCTGCGGCGCAAAAAAAGTTGTGATTCTTAAATTCTTTAGAGGGTACTACTAGACCCCATAGCCCTTTAGGTTGGCCCACCGCTGCAGATCACGTGAAAGCGGCGAACATTATGTACAATACAACCATCAAATAGGAGAAACCGGAAAAAAACATCGCCGCCATAACCGGTCCGGGGCGCAACTTTTTAACGGTAAGTGATACGGGGCTGAAACTTCACAGACATACTAAACTCGATGTGCTCTACAATTTGCGCATGAAATCTGCGCAGGATCTGCGCAGGATTTTGCGCAGCTTCTGCGCAGCATATTTTACACTGTCTCCAGCCACTTTTCACACATATTATAGGGGTCGCTGCCGCGACCCCTATGATAAGTACAAGATTTAAATCGTCTAATATGAGCCAGCATCTGAATCAGTATGGAACAAGATGTAAACTGCAAACATGAGTCGCTTCGTTACGTTTCTCGTATCATATTGACGCCAATGAAGGTATGCCCCAACTAAGCTGGTCAGTTCTGAATCGACCATTGAAAAACGTACCAAATTTAGAATTTTTTATAAAAATTTGTATTTTCATATCGTTGTAGTGTTTTTTGCGATCATAGGGGTCGCGGCAGCGACCCCTATAATATGTGTGAAAAGTGGCTGGAGACAGTGTAAAATAAGCTGCGCAGAAGCTGCGCAAAATCCTGCGCAGATTTCATGCGCAAATTGCGCCCCGGACCGGTTATGGCGGCGATGTTTTTTCCGGTTTCTCCTATTTGATGGTAAAGGGCTATAGGGTTTAGTAGTACCCTCTAAAGAATTTAAGAATCACAACTTTTTTGCGCCGCAGCTGCGCAGTGGCGCCGCAAAGTCGGCTCTTAGCGAATTTTTCACCATTTTTGTGGTCGTCGCTCAGGTAGAACGTTACGAGCTGGAGCTGATTTCTTTTTATATTCAGAAATTACATATGTTGAACTAACTAACGGTCCAGGTTGCGTTTTTCTATCACTTCCCTAGCGACCACAATGACCCGTCAAAAATGGCGAAACTTCGAAAAACGAAAAATCGAAATTTCTCGCTATCTATTCGACTTTAAAAGCTCAGACCTTCCGTATCCATACAATGGTTTTCTGGCACGGAGAATCGATTCCCGCAGTCAGTTTTACCGTCAGACTTGCCCATCTTGCTGGGCTGATTCCACTTTGCCGTCGGGAGGGTCAAGTCGGAAACCGCTTCCTGGAGGTCCATGGTAGGCTCTACCTGGCCTGTTAAAACTTTGTCTATAGGGGTTTTCTGGTGTGCCCAGCTCATTCCCGGTATCCGTTTTGCCGTCCGACGTGCCTATATTGCTGGGCTGGTCCAGTTTGCCGTTTGAAGGGTCAGTCGGGTGGGGGGGGTCAAGTGGTCGAAAATAAAATTTTTCAAAAGTGGTCAAATTTGGTATCAAATGAAAGCCCTAAGTGAGCTGTGCAACTTTTGTCATAGAACTGCATACCCAAAGTGGCTGTAGAGTGCTGCGGTGTGGTGGGGTGGGGTGGGGACTTAGGCGATTTTAGGGCAAAAATGAAATTTTTCAAAAGTGGTCAAATTTGGTATCAAATGAAAGCCCTAAGTGAGCTGAGCAACTTTTGTCATAGAACTGCATACCCAAAGTGGCTGTAGAGTGCTGCGGTGTGGTGGGGTGGGGTGGGGACTTAGGCGATTTTAGGGCAAAAATGAAATTTTTCAAAAGTGGTCAAATTTGGTATCAAATGAAAGCCTAAGTGAGCTGAGCAACTTTTGTCATAGAACTGCATACCCAAAGTGGCTGTAGAGTGCTGCGGTGGTGGTGGGGTGGGGTGGGGACTTAGGCGATTTTAGGGCAAAAATAAAATTTTTCAAAAGTGGTCAAATTTGGTATCAAATGAAAGCCCTAAGTGAGCTGTGCAACTTTTGTCATAGAACTGCATACCCAAAGTGGCTGTAGAGTGCTGCGGTGTGGTGGGGTGGGGTGGGGACTTAGGCGATTTTAGGGCAAAAATGAAATTTTTCAAAAGTGGTCAAATTTGGTATCAAATGAAAGCCCTAAGTGAGCTGAGCAACTTTTGCCATAGAACTGCATACCCAAAGTGGCTGTAGAGTGCTGTGGTGGGCGTGGTGGGTGGAGATGAGCAACTTTTGTCAGAACTGCATACCCAAACTGGCTGTGGTGGGGTGGGGACTTAGGCGACTTTTGGGTCAAAAATGGAAATTTTCAAAAGTGGTCAAATTTGTGTCAAATGAAAGTCCTAAGCGAAAACTTGCTGTGCCAAATAACATCACGTGCCTATGAAACTTTTCTCTTTACTTCTTCAACGGAAATGTATATAAAGGATATAATATAGACACAGCCAACACACACATATTATCCTCTTTTGTGCGGAGCATTTTTGTTACTTGTTTGCTTCTTTCAGAGTGATTTTTCCCGCGTTTAGTGAAACAGCAGTTTCGTTCCGCTGTTGTTTTAAATTTTGTTGTATGGACGAAGTTTGAGCAGTTAACACCATCACCATACCATACTACCACCTTAACTAAGAATCACTCAGGAACCCATTGAACCTCCACCTCCACCTTGAAACTTAAAATTGGATAGTTGCGGACAGGGGTGGATCCAGGGGGGGCCCGTCCCCCCCCCCGTTGCGATTCGAAGGTAGGAAAAATTAAGGAGAAAAATAAGGAAAAGGGTAAAAAACGAAAAAGTTTCGCGTCGTCGGCGCGATTTTTCTAATTTTAAACGGCATATTTATTGCATTTATGAAGAAAAACTTGAAATGCATCCGATTTTTCGGAAAAAATTATATACTATTTTTGACCAAAAATGCGTTGTATTTTAAAAAGTTTTCTCAGTTCTTCAAAATTAAAAGAATTAAAGATCCGAAAACCGATTTTATTGCAAAAACAAAAAATTTCTTCAACTTCTGGGGTGCGAAAAAATTTTACCGCCCCCCCCCGTCATCAAATCCTGGATCCACCAGTGGTTGCGGATCAAATCTCTGAATAAGTTAAGAACCGCTTCAATCGCAAGGGAAGTAAAAGCTTTGAGGAAAAATTAGCCAGTGTTTGCAATAATTTGTCAAGCTTTAACGGTGTAATCCTTGTCAGGTTCTAAAATTTACTGTTTTTTAGATGTGAAAGCTGACTGGAGCAAGATTGTGATAGCTTATGAGCCTGTTTGGGCCATTGGGACTGGAAAAACGGCAACGCCTGATCAGGTACTGCTTATATACTTCATACCTTTTTAGAGAGAGAACCTTTTTCTTTAACATCTTCATAAGTTCTGTCTTCCCTTGCTGCATTGCATCAATTTGAATAAGGATTAGTTTGCCATTAGTTAATAGTGATAATCTAATGAAAATGAGGTAGGTAGCTGATAGTAAGAGTCTTGCTAAGATTGGTTTTTCCCATATATAATTTCTTTCACATAATCACATAATATACAGTAAGGTGGAACCGACATCTTCACCAGACAACCAAAAATGTCCGTAATAAAGTTATATCAAGAGTCTATAATACTAAGAGTGGGAAGCTTGGCCCTTCCTACACTGGCGGAACCAGGATTTCGTGACGGGGGGGCGGTAAAATTTTTCCAGCGGGGGGGTCTGGGGGGCGGAGCACCCCAGAACTTGAAGAAATGTTTTGCTTTTGCAATAAAATCGGTCTTCGGATCTTTAATTCTTTTTATACTGAAGAGCTGAACAAATTTTTTAAAATTTTTGATATTTTTAGGCAAAAACGGTAATGTTCTCCGAAAAATCGGATACATTTCAAGCTTTTTCTTCACAAATGCAATATATAATTATGCGGTAATTTTTTGGTTTTTTGCCTTTTTTCCTCTTTCCTTAATTTTTCCTACCTTCGAATCGCGACGGGGGGCGGCCGCCCCCCCCCGCCCCCCCCCTGGATCCGCCCCTGCCTTCCTAATGGAAATGGCCTGCGAGATGCTCGGCACATTAAGGCCGAAATTTCGGGGGCGGGGGTACCGCTTACCGCATCTGATTGGCTAATTCCCTACCTTATGTCAAATTTATGTGTATATATAAGCGGACCCTCCCCCAAGATCTCAAGGGGGGGGGGTCCCCGCTTAGTGTTGTTAAGCGTGTGTTTATATGCAATTGAACTGAAATGTATTTGATTGGCTACTTAGCTACTGTAATCCTCATCAGTGCATTTCAGTTCGACTGCATATAAACACACGCTTAACAGCGCTAAGCGGGACCCCCCCTGAGATCTCGGGGGAGGTCCGCTTATACACATGAATTTGACATAAGGTAGGGAATTAGCCAATCAGATGCGTTTTAGTTCAAACGCATATAAACACACGCTTAACAACACTAAGCGGGGACCCCCCCTTGAGATCTTGGGGGAGGGTCCGCTTATATATACACATAAATTTGACATAAGGTAGGGAATTAGCCAATCAGATGCGGTAAGCGGTACCCCCGCCCCCGAAATTTCGGCCTTAATGTGCCGAGCATCTCGCAGGCCATTTCCATTAGGAAGGCAGGGGCGAAAAAGGAAAAATAGTGGTACGTAAACTAACTTGTTTCTATAATTGTTTTGAGTGAACAGGTTAGGGTACTTGTAGAGTTTTTACTCTCGTCCCTTTCCTTACCACTCTAGCGCTGCTGCGCTCTATTTCAGTATAAGTAATTATTACCGCTTACCAATTTTCTTTCTCTAAATAGAGTAAATTTTTCGATTCCAACGTACCTAAATCTATCCTCCTAATTTTTCTGGTTTATTTCTTCCTTTTTCATGATAATCGCGAAAAATTTATGTGCTATATGCTTCATAATTTTGAGAGTATATAATTCCTTCTATACTCTCTTCCATATTAACGGGTTTTAAGAAAACAAAGTTTTTGTAAAATTGGTCTCTCCCAGCTCTTTACCCCACCCTTTTACGACTTATAGTCGTACTAAAGTATTTTACGACTGTCGTCGTACTAAAGTCTTTACGACCTATGTCGTACTAAAGTATATCTACGTACTATTGAAGCCGTACTAATACTTACTAATTCTTACCCTAGCCTAAAGTGTATATTTTGGGAATTATCTATGTATTAGCATTGAACTAACATTGAATAAATAAATGTATTATATTTTGAATGAGAATAGCTTTGTCATGTCTGCAGAATCTATCGAGTTCCTGCTTTCTGAGTACGTTTCAAAAATATTATTTAAGGAAGCAGCAGTGAAATTTGTTACGTAATCTCATTCTGTTAAAATGTCATGTTTCATGTTTTAAATGTTTTAATTATCGAAATATTAGGGAATTGTCCAATTTCTTACCCTACCCATTGTTAACAGTTTTCCAAATGAGAAATTTTTCATATTTTGGATGTCATATATATATATATGTTTGTTCACCACACTAATGACACTTTATGAGGCGACTGGCGGCGAAACTATCTTTCACTTATTTTGTAAAAGATTTTTCCCAAAGCATCCTAAAGAACTTAGTTCTACACTTCTCCACTGATGAGCCGCAAGTGTTTGAACCAAGTCTGGCAGAGGTCGCATGCACTACTAATATAGGAATTTAATGTGTTTTTACGTGTACATATGATAACTGGAAAATGTTGGAATTAGCACGAGAGTATTTTATTTATTTCTTTAATATTGGACGGGCTTCTGTTTTTGTCCACTTCATCCCAGAAATAAATTCCGAAAAAGGAAAAATAGTGGTACGTAAACTAACTTGTTTCTATAACATGATGAACAATGGCAAGCGGTATATACCTTCCCCCGAGATTTCGGCCTTAATGTGCCGAGCATCTCGCAGGCCATTTCTGCTAGGAAGGGCCAAGCTTCCCACTCTTGGTTGGTATTATAGACTCTTGGTTATATCACTGAGCAGTGTAGATTGCATAGCTTTGTATTTCAGGCCCAAGAAGCCCATGTGTGGATTCGTGAATGGCTTAAGGATAATGTTGCCGCTGAAGTAGCCAATACTATAAGAATTATTTATGGTGGTAAGCAAAGCATAAATTAATAACTACTGTCGTTGCTGTATAGAAAGTTGAATTAATATTAAGTTGGAGCATTTCGCGGATCGCGGATGATTTTAAAATTATTTGTTACATCCAGCTTTTCTATTCTTTGATTACATTTCACGGCTGATCCCCCTCCGCAAATTGGACCCCAGTGACCCCCTCCCGCAAATTAGTGCCCAGACGAAACGGGGTGTGCTCACTCGCTCTATGCTTGTGTGCTAAAGCTCGAAAACACAAGCACTACATGCGCCAGTTTTGTGTTTGTTTCGAGCTGTAGAACACATGCATAGCGGCCAAATTTTTTGAAGTGAAGGGTCCAATTTGCTGGGGGGGGGGGGTAAGCCGTTAGTGTGCAGAGGATGTGTCACGCTTATAATACATAGAGTATGACAGCTGTCATACTCTTATGTATTATGTGCTCTTGCTAGTACGTATGTACGTGTAATATCTGGGATTTTTGTCTATAAATAAGTTTTTCTATTTTGAGGTCTTATATAATTGTATTAGCTTGTATTATTCCGGATATTTGCTTAGTCGCTGTGCAATCCGTTATGAAATATACTAATTTGCATTATTATTATTAATTAATTAATAGTTTTGTACATTGAAAATTTGTTCTGACCGATTTTCGCTTCCGCTATTTTTATAATCTGCAGTATCCTAAAAGTTTCAGGTTGTTTTTATGACTATCATTTTACAGATTGTCATTGTCTTGTGCCTTCAAAAACAAGTAATTGGTAATATATATTAATTTTCAGTTTAAGAAAATTCTATTATATATCGTCGTTTTTCAGTTATAAAAATACGTAATAAATAGCTTTTTCAAAAACGGTAGATAAAATTTTTAAGGTACATAAGTTTTATAAATGCATCAGTTCAATTTTAAGTTTGGATCTCCCTTCCCTTCTGTTTATGTGTTAACATCACGTCTTGAGGCAACCAGCGACGAAACCTTTTCGTGCTGATTTATATATTTTTCTTAAATTTACCAAAAAACTAAGTTCAATACAGCTCCACTCCACTGATGAGCCGCCTGTATCGTGAAATCTGGTCTGATTGCTGGATGTTGATTTGTTATTTTGCCGTGAATGTGCACCTGCTTATAAGCAATGTGTTGGTGTATGAATAAGTGTAACTTTCACTTGTTGTATACTACCTACCATGGCTCCTAATAGACACCAAAAAATGGATGTGTGGTATGTATCCCTGTTTATGATGTTTATTATTATGTTTATTATTATGTCATACTCTTATGTATTATGTACTCTTGCTAGTACGTATGTACATGTGGTATATATATATGGGATTTTGGTCTATAAATAATTTTTTCTATTTTGAGGGTTTATATAATTGTCTAATGGCACGTTTCTGGTTTTCTGCTTAACGTGAGTAAGACTTTTTTGCACACACTGGAAAAAAACAGCGTTTACTGTGTGTGGTTTGAGAAGAAACCGGTTGAAGTGTTTTGGAAGCTAGCAACGTTTGCTTCAAGAAGTGAAATTGCAAGTAGCTAAAGATTGGTGCAGTAGCTTTTCATTTGTATGTATATGTGTAGGAGTTGTGCTGAAAATGCATGTGGTTTACCTGCAAATAGCACATTCTTGCCTAGAATGTCTGGGCTTTACATTTTTGGATTTAAAGGAAAAATACTCTTGTTTTCGTTCCGTCAAGTGCTAATTTTAGGATGGACAGCCTACGTCCACACTCGTAGATCTGCAATTTGAACATCTCCAGATGTGCGGGAAAGCTTTTTAGTATCACAAAACATTTTTGTTTAGGCTCTGTTACACCGGACAATTGTCGAGATCTTGCAACGAAACCTGATATAGATGGATTTCTAGTCGGCGGTGCATCGCTGAAGCCCGATTTTGTTAAAATTATCAATGCTCGGTCATAAAATGAGCATGTTTGCTTAACTTTTACTTTGATTTGCTGTTAGTGTTAGTCTGAATCTATTGGGTTCGTTGTCTCTCCTCTTGATATTGTTTTGTTTGTATTTGTGTATTGTGATAGTTATCTTTCCTAGTATTAAATAAACCGTGCTGTGCTTTCATTATTAGTCTTATTCTTAATTCTAAGCAAGCTAACAATCAGGGGTATATAAAGTGGGAGTTATGTGCGCAGACTCGTGCTCGGGCCTCCTTGTTTGCACAAGGGCCCGTGTCATTATTTTGTCGTCATGCTAAAATGTCGCCCAGAAGCTACCTTCTTGCAGAAGACGCCAATATCGTTGCTTTTAACTACAGCGGATAGCTCTTGCGAAAAATATTTTGGTTTAAAATAATGCGGCAATTAATAGCTATGTTATGTTACTGAAAATTCTATTTCTGCGAGTTTAACCAGTTGGCTTAATTCTTGCACCGTAGAAGCCGTCTCGTTAATTAACAGCTTTGAAAATGGTTTGTTTTGCTTTGAAAATTTTTGTGAACTTAAGATTTAATTAGCAGTAAATGCCGCGTTGTTTTATATCAAAACAATCGTCTTTGCAAGAAACTATCCGTTGCAATTAAAATAACGAAACTAAAGTCTGATGCAAAAAAATGTGTGCACAAAATTGTGATCACTTATATATACTGCATTTAATATTCGTTTGATACCCATAATATAAATTTCCCTTATCGTCTTGATGAGAGGAAAATGTTTATAAAATTTAAATTATTGAAAATTTTCAAAAAAATGTCGTTTTATGGAGGTTTTTTCTCGGCACATGCAAGCAAAATTCCTTTATTTCAGCAAAATTTTCCATCTGAAAACACTCAGAATGGTGCTTACAGCGAAGGAAATTGCTGCGGTTTTAACTTTTATTACCAATTTTAGATTTTCAATAATTCTCTGATCTTTGCCGCTTTTCCAACTTTGTCAAGCTAGCGATCGTTCAGTACTTGATAGCAAAGTTTTCGTTTTCATTTTCGGGACTGCTTAGGCGTCTGCTTTAACCCGTTCCACTGTTCTACGGTTTTGATTTTTGATTCGAATCGAATCAAAAATATTCAGGATGCGACTTTTGCGGGTTGGGTCTTTCCCATTATTCCCCCCACAGCTCTGAAGAAGTACCGAAGAAGCAGAATTTGACTTGAATTGAGTTGAAATTTGGTGAAGGTAGGTTTTCGGACCTGCTGATTTCAAAAATGCAAAAATTTTAACAATTTAAAAAAATTTGAAAAATTTTAAAATTTTAGTTTGGTAAGGGGGACACCAAGGGGAACCGAAAATTTTTTTGAAAAACATTTTGCTGAAAACTTGCTTACAGGGGTTTTCTGTGGCTAATCGGTTTTTTCATTCAGCTTGTCGTTAGCTTAATATAAGCTTACATGTTAAGCTTAAAACTTTAGCTTTTAGCTTATATTAAGCTAACGAAAAGCTGAGTCGAAAAACTGGTTTCAGGCTCGTGATCAGCGCCCCAGAAAAACCCTGTAAACAAGTTTTCAGCAAAATGCTTTTAAAAATTTTTCGAGTTCCCCTTAGTCCCCTTACTTTAAAATTTTTTCATTTTTTAAATCAGCAGGTCCGAAAACCTACCTCCACCAAAACCAGTCAAATTGTGCTTCTTCGGTACTTCTTCAGAGCTGTGAGATAATGGGAAAAGACCCACTTTTGATTTTCGAACTGAATCAAATCAAAACCTTTGTCCAATTTCTAATCACAATCAACATTTTGATAAAGCAAAGTGATCAAACGGACACAGACTTAGAGTTGTGCCGGGGCCTCGTATTGGGGCTCCGGGCCGGGCCGGTCACGGTCACGGCCCCGGGACTCTTTTATGAGAGAGGCCCGGCCGGACGCTTCGGCCCGACCCGATTCGACTGACCACCTGGCCTCCCGGCCCGGGCCCGGTCAGGCCCGGGTGAAATTGGCCCTTCCAAAACGGATTTTTATTTTGTCCCTATGTTGGGCAGTGTTGAATTTATTATGGCCTTTGCGTATGCGATGTCTTCTGAGGATGTTTTGTGATATAACCAACAAGAAATCAGACATTTCATAAACAAATTTTGCCTAAGGACCTGATTTGGTTCTGGTAAGTGTTAAAAATATTAACAGATTCGGCAATGAACTGCAGAGAATGGTAGATTTAATTGTTGAACAGATATAGTCGACTGATTGGGTCTCATTGATTAATATGAATGTGATTGGCTAGTTAGCATTCTGAGATAGGCTCACCAAAGCGCTACCCAAAAGTTCAGAAGAATAAGTATGTTATATTGCAAAGGCCTGTCTTAGAGTGGTGGGTTTTCACCTATTAAAACAGTGAAATATTAAGTGGCGTAAAATTCTACCGAAAATGGCATGCCCCGGCTTGAATCTGACGGCCCGGGCTTTGTAACGGATCGGGGCCCAGCGTCGAGAATCGAACCAGGGCCTTGTAACGGGCCCGAGCCTCCGGGCCTTGTATCGGGCCTCCGGGCAGGGCCCGGGCCGGGTCTCGGTCACGGTCAATGAAGTAGGCCCGGGCCCGGGTAAATCATTTAACGGCACAACCCTACACAGACTCAGAAAGTGAAACCTCTGCTGCTAGCTCTAATGATGCCGATCTTGACAGCAGCAGCAGCAGCTCAGACGATGACGTGCCTTTGGCTCAAAGTTTAAAGAAAAAGAAAAGTGCATAAACTGTTTTGGATAAATTTGTGGACTTAATATGATTGGATTTTGAAAAGTTGTTGCTGATTTTAACGTGAATTGCTTTATTACTGCCAGTAAACTTTTTCTTTGAAAGTTGTACTTTTAGTTGGACAGTTCAGAGTGATAGTTAGAATATATAGAGTTTAAAAAGGTTAGTTTAGAGTTTGTTAATTAGAATAGAGTTTAGCAAGGATAGTTTAGAGTAGTAATGGATGGTTTATGCAATAGAAAGAAATACCATTACTATTCTGTGATGACATAGGTCAATTTTCTTACAGCATTTCTTGTTGAAATGGTTTTGGCAAAAAGACCTAAGTGTAATTAAAATATAATTTAATTAATAAGTTCTGACATGATTTTTAGGAAAAACTATTTCGCTGTAAAAGAAGTAATGTATTTAAGAAGAAGCCATTTGTGAAAACAGTTTGTAGCTATCTTTCGTATTTATCGTATTTAAACGAGCAGAAGTTGACGAATATGCGAAAAACTTCAAACGTCCGTATCTCACGATTTTGAAATTTCACTTAGGCTTTCTTGCCATTAAGGTCGCGAACAAGCAAAAGCTGTATGCAAAATATTTGTTGGCAGCTTTGGTGTTGAACTATAATTTTAGTTGGTACCGGCTACGCAGTTAACGTTTGGCTTGAAATATGCATATTTTGCACGGCTTCAGTTACTTTTTGTTGCAGCATTCTATTCCAGGGGCAGATGTTAATCAACGCCGAAACCCGGCTTCAGGAGTTAACACGCTTTTATTTCACGTGTTGAAAGTACATAGCAAAATAAACACGGATTAGCGACTTAAACCCGGCTTTCGGCGCTGGCATCATTGACTCCAGGAAATATTCCTGTTTCTTTCGCACTGATTGCAAAATACTTTTCTAACTGTGTTTAGCCATCATTTCAAATCTAAGGTAAGAAAAAGCATCCAAAAAGAGTCACCAAAATAGTGGAAGAAAGCCAGTAAAATGTTTTCAATAGTTATACGGTAGAAAGACAAACATGGCATGTTTATGGCGCCATATGAAAATGACATTCAGAAAGTGTCAATTCACTGAGACTGCTTCATTTGCATAAATTCTTTTCATCAAATTCTTAATTCACATCATAGTTCGATGAGAAAAAGGAATGTGGTGCAAAATCTAGTTTAGATCTAAACAGTGTACTAAACCCCCATGCATCTTCATCGCATAACCTGTCCAATCCTGTACAGTCTTATGTGTTACGGAGAAAAA
>JASAND010008669.1:0-13807 GCA_030248195.1 Trissonchulus latispiculum
AGCTTACATTGAGATCTCCCCGTCATATACAATTTTGTATACACTATTTGTGCCCATAGGGCTTCTGGTATGTTCGTCCAGATCGTAAAACTGTTGACCATGACCGAATATTTTCGCGTGCTTGTGATGCGGCTTCCCGGCGTGGTCTGGGATCTTGGACTTCCGGCGATTGACCCGAGAGAAGGGGTCTGGGATCCTGGAATTCTTGTGGTTGTGCTGAAGGGAATTCAGATTCAGTAGGGTGTGGGAGGTTGGCGTCTTTGATCCTTTGGGATGGAGTGGGGCGTAGTGCATAGGACCAGGACCTGATGATTTCTGGATACGTCGTGTGAAACGGTTTTAGAAGTCCTTTTTCTATATCTAGGACCAGCATGTAATGATTCTTATTTACATGCCAAATATAGATAGATCGAGGGTCAGGATCAATAGTTGATCCTAGAAACGCGGGAGTATGATTAGACCACATCCAGTAATTATCCTTTGGGTTTACGTACGTCGCTATTTGGGTATTCAACATATTGGCAGCGAGAAATATCTCTACCTCAGTAGCAAAAGTTCCAGGACGTGAGATAACTTCTGGGTCATATTTCTTTGGAGCTTCCATCTGTTGTATAGCTTCCTGAATCATTGGGTGATGATCATAATAATCTCGCATCAATTCTCGAACTGTCGGGTGTCGGTGTTCGCCACCATAAATGGCTGCGGCTAGTACTCGGTAGAAACAATTGCCGTCGGGCCTTACATCAAGTACCACCGTTGGATAGGTGAGGGGAATGTCTTGACCCCAATCTTGGAGATGAGGATTAGCAGTGATTGTAATGTCTCCTAATCGATCTGCTTGTACCTCCAGCCATTCATTATTAATAGGGGCCCATGTCATTTCCACAAGAGTCTCGGCAATCAGTTCGGGATCTGAGGTATTGTCTTCCATGTCACTATATTGATTTGGGAAAACTAGGCAAAATCCAGGTTGCGCATACATTTTAGCTAATTTCTTTATAACTAAGAGCGGTTTCATAATAATTAAAAAAGGGTCCCCAGCAATTTGATAGTGGAATCGAATGGGAAGGGGGGAGGCAGCTGCAGCAGCAGCTGTATAGTTATGATTATACACATTTGAAAGATCTCGTTTAGCTCTATATTGTTGCTTCTGGAAGTAACCTTCTAGCTCTTCTCTATTGTGAGATATAGCTGAGTTTCTTGTTTTGGCGTCGAAAACTTGTGATTTTCGCAGAAATCAAATAATCCATCATTTCTTGAACCATGCAAGCCGTAAAATCAAACTAAGGGCGTCGATCTGAAGGTCTCTTAGGGGCAAATTATCCGATGCATGATCGTCTTCCAACAGCTATCCTGTAGGCTGCGATAGTAGCTGTAGCTTTTCGCTATTGCGAGATATAGTCGATTTTGCTATTTTGGCGTTGAAAACTTGTCACTTTTGGAGAAATCAAATAATAAACGATTTCTGGAGCTACACAAGCGATAAATTTAAACTAATGATGTCGATTTGAGGGTCTCGTCGAGACCGATTATCCGAGGCATAATAGTTTTTCAACTGCTATTCCGTGAGCTGCTATCATAAAAAATGTAGTTTTTGCAAAACCAATGTCCAAAGTTTTTCCAGCGATTGTGGAGCATTTACTATGCAAGCTAGAGGATTGCCACTTTGTGGACGTGTTTTAAACAAAAATACCCATCGAACCTTTTTTAGTTGCCCCGATTGCTGCTTTCTAGCTAAAGTGACCGCTTGCCAAAGTTGGAAAAGTAGGCAAAATCCAGTTTGCGCAAACATTTTAGCTAATTTCCTCATAACGAAGAGTGATTTCATGATAATTAAAACAAGGGTACCCAGCTATTTGATAGTGGAATCGAATGATGTAGCCGATGCCTCACGAAAAAATTTACTTTTGTCTGCATAAAATCTAGAAAATTAAAGTATTTCGAAAAAGTAAAATAGCTTCCGAAAACTGAAGTTAGTTTAGTTGCATTCATTAGAAAGAGAAAATGTTAAGCTCCATTTTGATATAAAAATGGCTTGTTAACTCTAAACAATGGATGAGTGATAAGGGTTCAAAGTTGATTTCTACAAAAGGAATCACCACCTTAACAAATCAATTTAATTTAGTTAGCATACATCGGAAAATCATATTTTTACACCTGTTGGCCAATTTTTGCGATTTTCGACATTCTTTGGTTATTCCTCTTTTTCGAATTTGACAGGCTGTTATTCATCACTCGCTCAACATAAAAAGATCTCGCTTGGATATTCAGGACAACCTAGGTGTCAAATATTTGTGGGTAAGTTTTTTACAAATACCACTTTTAATGCCAAGATTTCGGCACTGCGGATGATACGAAAAACGAAAAAGAGCTTAATTTTAACACTAAAGCAGGACCTGAATCCCAATGATATTACGTTCGCTATTACTTCGATATTACGCTGGCCCGGCATAAGAAATAATTCTTGCGGCCCAAACCGAGCCCGAACCGAGCCGGTCCGCTCGGGCCGCTTGGGCCGTTCGAGCCTCTCGGGATGCTTGGCCGTTCTGGCCATTCTATCAGCTCGCAGTACCGGAGTTGATTCCGGAGCAGAAAATTTTTGGTACTACGTAGGACACATCAAAGCTATTACGAGCTAAAAATACTTCATCTTATTCATGCTCGTAGTGCGCCTACGGGTATCAAGTAGCTAATACTAGCTAATAATTGATTCCTGCTTATGGCTATTACTTGTTAACTCCGTAAGGTAGACTACAAATTTTTGAAAAATACTTTGCGTTCTTTAATATTTTGAAAATAGAATGAATATTTCAAATAATGCTTAAATATTCAAATTCAAATACACTAAAATAAACATTTAATAGAAAGTTTAAATTTTTGAAATACCTTTTTAAGGTATTTATATTTCTGAACATGTAAATATTTGTACATACTTAAGGAGGGTCCATTTTTGGGCCATTTTCGATTTTCTCCGATCTTTTTGATTTTCCACATATTTTATTGTCTAAATGGTATATTTTAACGAGTTTTTTAAAATTACAGTCGTACTTCTTAGGGTTGTCGAGTATCACACTTCAAAGTTGAGATTTCATGTGTTAAACTTAGGAAATTTATAAAAAGTAGTCATTTTTCGTGTGTGCCAAAAAATCTCCTGACAAACGTTGATAAATTTGGACAAATTACACATTAAAATAACGCTAAAATGTTAAACTGCGGTACCCTGGAATTAGAGTTTTAATTTAGGCCTTTAAAATTTTTAAATTAATTTTTAGATGAATAAAATTTGGTTTGATGCTCAAGTTGTGTTAAATTTAATCCTTCAAAAATTAGTTAAAACCTTTTAAAGGCCTAAATTAAAATTCTGATTCGAAGGTATACCGCAGTTTAACATTTTAGCGTTATTTTACTGTACAATTTGTCCAGGTTCATCAACGTTTGTCAGGGCGCACAATTGGTGTGTCACCTTGTTTTCCTGTGTTTTACTACAAAGAAGGAATAGTTTCTTCTTCACTTCTACAGGAAAAGAGAGACTCCATGTTATCCTATATTCCTTTTCCTTATGATAGAGTCTTTGTTCTGTTGTTTACTTGTTGTCTTGTTTTTTACCATTGTTGCACTGCTAAGGAGGGACTTGTTGGACAGCGTTGACTGATATGTGTATGTTCCTTCTAAGTTGAAAAAGTAGATCAGGCAAACTGTGATATTGTAATAAGTCTCGTCTTAAGTACTTAAAGAAAAGGAAGACTATAACTAATTAGACTTAAAGGAGACTTTCTTTCTATTCTAATTATAATGGTAACAATTTAAATCGAATGCAGTGATTTTACTAAGACAGAATTTATATCAGAACAATTTATATATGAAAAAAAGTTCAAAAGTTTCGTCCAATTCGTTAATCCTGGTGTTCCGTCTTCAGGTCTTCTCCTTAAGCGTTAATCATGGAGCTCCTGCAACACAAAAAGAAATGTATATATATATATGTATTTTTAACGTAGTGTGTTTGGATATTAATATATATATAACTGACAAAGTATTAGACTAGATGTCATCAGTTGTAGGGTAGAATAGTTTTGTTTGTTTTCCTGTTGCTCCTGCTGATGTTGAATTTTATTTGCCGGAAATCTCGTCAAGTTGTCAAGTTTGTTTACAGGACACTTTTTTCTGATGTCCTGTTTTGTTTTCTCCTTTCCTGATAAAGTCAAGTTTTGTCAAGGTTGATGTTTGAGTGCAGGAAGTGAGTACAGGTGAAAGAGGAAAAGGGGAAAAGGAGAAAACGAAAGGACAAAGAGGAAAAGGAGAAATGGATAAATGATAACAGTTGAAAACTTTGGTGACAATTCTAAGTAGGAGTTTAGTTAATGCATTACGGTAAAGAGATACTGAATATACTGTGAAGAAGTTTGTAGTGTAGAATAGTTTTGTTTGTTTTCCTGTTGCTCCTGCTGATGTTGGATTTTATTTGCCGGAAATCTCGTCAAGTTGTCAAGTTTGTTTACAGGACACTGTTTTCTGATGTCCTGTTTTGTAGTTTCCTTTCTTGACAAAGTCAAGTTTTGTCAAGGTTGATGTATGTGTGCAGGAAGTGAGTACAGGTGAAAGAGGAAAACGAGAAAACGAAAGGACAAAGAGGAAAAGGAGAAAAGGAAAAAGGAAAAATGATAACAGTTGAAAACTTTGGTAGCCATTCTAAGTAGGAGATTGGTTAATGCATTACGGTAAAGACATACTGAAAATACTATGAAGAAGTTTGTAGTGTAGAATTGTCTGTTTTCCTTCCCTGTTGCTCCTGCTGATGTTGAATTTTATTTGCCGGAAATCTCGTCAAGTTGTCAAGTTTGTTTACAGGACACTGTTTTCTGATGTCCTGTTTTGTTTTCTTCTTTCTTGACAAAGTCAAGTTTTGTCAAGGTTGATGTATGTGTGCAGGAAGTGAGTACCGGGCAAAGAGGAGCAGGATACGGCAAAACTTTAGTCCGTGAGACATACTGAAAATACTGTGAAGAAGTTTGTAGTGTAGAATAGTCTTGTTTGTTTTCCTGTTGCTCCTGCTGATGTTGGATTTTATTGGCCGGAAATCTCGTCAAGTTGTCAAGTTTGTTTACAGGATACTGTTTTCTGATGTCCTGTTTTGGTTTCTGTTATCTTGACATTGTCAAGTTTTGTCAAGGTTGGTGTATGTGTGCAGGAAGAGAGTACAGGTCAAAGAGGAATAAGAGAAAAGGAAAAATGATAACAGCTGAAAAATTAGGTGGCAATAAGTAGGAGTTAAGTTAATGCATTATGGTAAACACATACTGAAACTCTAAAACAACTCCAGCTTTTCGAAGTTGACTGACAACGTCTTGAATGCAGACATCAATTTCCTCGGAACTTGTTGTATGGCAAAACTTTAGTTTGTGAATATGTCCAAATGCGTCCATGAGACCAGTTAGCATCAGGAAAACAACTTTACTAAACAAGCAAATGTGAACTAAAAAAGAAACGTCTTTTCCTATTTTTTCTATTAATAGAGGCAACTGCGAAGAAGTTCGTAGTGTAGAATAGTGTTTTTTCTTTTCCTGTTGCTCTCGCTGATGTTGGATTTTAATTGCCGGAAATCTTGTCTAGTTGTCAAGTTTGTTTACAGGACACTGTTTTCTGATGTCCTGTTTTCTTGAAAAATGGAATATACTTTGACTGATCTGAAAGTTTGAAGTGATTCAGTTAGGAGAAAGTCCCTTTTGAAATATTTTGATATACAATTTCGCTTGTGACAAAATCCCTTTTTCAGTATTTTTGCGTTAAGAGGTTATGGGATTAGTAGTGTCTTTTTCGCACCGTGCATAAAAGAATTGATTTATGCAAATTAGATTTTTGAGGCGTAAGTGTCTAGTGTAGATTAGGCTTCCTGTGTCCTGTTCTCCTGCTGATGTTGATTTTTATTTACCGGTTTTGTCGTCTAGTTGTCAAGTTTGTTTACAGGACACTGTTTTCTTATGTCCTGTTTTTTCTTTTCTTATGTTGACTTTGTCAACGTTTGTCAAGGTGCGTTTTCTGGCGCATAGTTGTGTTAAGGGGTGGGTAGCAAAACTTCATTTTTTGGAGTCCCACCAGCCGTGTCCAAATATTAGCAATCCATTCCCTCATTTTTTTCCAGATTTTTGTCAAAAAATTGATTAAAATTGAAATTTTATAGGATTCCCCACTGTCTTCTTAAACTAGCGATTTTGGTCAAAAAATTGCATAAAATGGAAAACTTAGAGGATGCGTGTAATTTTCGACAGTGTACAGAAGTAATGATGAAAAGACCTTGATAAAAAAGAGAAATGTGAAGTAAGTTGACTTGGCTATACAGCTCACTGTGAAGAAAGTTTGTACTGTGTACAGGTGAAACAGGAAAAAAAAGCAAGTTGAAAATATTTTGTTTGAACAGAAAGTGTGAGTTGAGAACTAAGTTTGGCTGCCACTGTAAAGTTATTGTTTTTGTTGTTTGTCGAAAATGAAATTTTGTGGAATAAAATATATGAAAAATACAAAAATTGTAAAATAATAAAATTAATCAAAAATACATAACGACATGTTTTGGTTATGTAATGAGTTATATACTGCTGAATGTTTTTTGGCTTTTTTCGTTTAATGATTCAGTTACGACAAAGTCCCTTTTGAAATATTTTTAAATACTATTTCGCTTATGACAAAATCCCTTTTTCATTATTTTTCCATTAAGAAGTTCAGGCATTGGTGGTGTCTATTGTGCACAGTGTATAAAAGAATTGATTTATGCAAATTAGGTTTTTGAATGTTTACTGCCTTTTAGCGTTGTCTAGTTGTTTTAAACTGGTTTGTCCTGTTTAAAGAGAAACAATAAGGTTAATTTTGTTAGGATACAGTGTCCTGTAATGAATATTATTTCTACAAGCAATTTACAGGATTCTGCAACAGTTTTCAAATAGAAGAGCAACAGGAAAATAATAAAGAGAAAAGTGAATTTGTACCTTGGCTGTTGAAAATAAAGGAAGAGAATATGTAAAGAAGAAGTTGTCGTCTAAGAAGAACAAGTTTATAGTTACTGTGCTCATTATACCGTTGCTAAAACTTTATGAAAGCTTACCCTTGTTGGTCATCGTCATCATCTCGACGCCTGCCTCTGCGTTTCTTTTTGCGAAACGGGCGGTCTTCAGAGTCATCCGATACAATGAAATTGGCGAGACTATTATCCGTTTCCGTGCTACAATAAAAAGGAAAGTAACAGTCTTAATGAAAATAACGAATAGTAACTGAAAGCTAGGATAAAAATTGGAAAACAAGGCTAAAAAACGAAAAATAACCAAATTTTAGTCGTCGTGTAATAATTAGCGGAATTATAAAGTGGTGAAAATATTAATGTTTATTTACCTTGAGTTTGTCTCTGATGAAGACGCCGAGCTTGACTCTGCGGATGATATAATTCGTTGTCTTCTTTTTCTTTTTGCCTGTCCACGTTTGCCATGTTTGCTGAAGTACAATTGTTTATATTTAACTTTAGAAATTAGAAAGTTTTTTTAGTTCTTTCACAAGTGTGAGTTTTATAGTTAAATTTTAGTAAAAATATTTTATCTATTGATTGTTTCATGTCACGTTTACTTTACTGTCTTCTTATGTTTCTTTATATTCAAAATATTTATGTTTAGTGGGTACCGATGTTTTTTTCGTCGTTTTTTCGCATTTTTTCCGCGACTGTCGTAGCGCCAAGGTTTTGGACAATCTTCTTTAGCAGATAAGTCCAGGTAGTCCTCTACTCTGCCACTTTGCTTTTTAGGTCCTTTATTCGGACGTCCCTGTTCTGCCGCTGTAGATTTGGAAATCTGACCACTGAAAAATAAATAAGAAAGAAAAAGAAGTGATATATTAATATAGGAAAACTTTTCCTGATTTCGCTGACGTATACAGTTAGCACTGAACAACAAAAATGGTATTAAAACTACATATTCTGTTGTAGTAAAGAAACTTACGGAGCTTGTGGCTTCTTAGTAGTGTCGGTGTTGCTGTTTCCTCTGTTATGAGAATTTCCAACTGTAGACATGTCCACTTTTGCGCAAGCTGATATTCGGCCTTTAGCTTGTCTAAAATATTTTTATAGTAGTGTTATGTTCACAAATTTTCATGTTTTTTTAATAAGAGATCTTTTTTTTTCTAGAGAAAATATGTAAATAGGTTAATATGTTACCATTTTTACCTGTTTTTTTTTCTGAAATTGCTCTTTTGAAAGAAATGAACTTCTCGCGAAGAGAACAAATTGAATTTATAATAAACTTACACAGCAGCTTTACGGGAAGGTTTCTTTCCTGTTCGTTGACTATTTGTTTTCGTTTTTCCAGGTCCACTAGAATTTCCTTCATTTCTGAAAAAGATAAAGGTTGGAAATCAAGAAAGGAACAGGACAAGAAGTTTTAGAGTCGAAATGATTTGTTTTTGTTAACTAAACAGATTCTATGAAGAAAACAAATAATTCTTAGTAAAAAACAGTTCTATTTAAATAGGATACAGCTACATGTTTGCTCGTGGACGTTTTTCCGATGAAAATAAGAAGTGTGCTAATATTACAAGAATTTAATTAAATAATAAACAAACTTACCGTCCGGTTGTATTTGGTTCAGGCAGGTTGTAGTCATCGCTTTGTATTGCATTGTCTTGCATATCTCTGTTAGATCTCTTTGTTGCGTCAGTATCTCTGCTAGACTGGCCTTGGTTGGCGAGGCTTGAGGAAACCCTAAATTCGGAAAATTATGATTTACTATTATTTCATTAGTTCTGTTGGCATAATGTTTTGAACAAATTCTTTTTGTTTATTTTAATATGCATAATTGTTTTTATTTCACCTTTTTAAAGTAATAGTATTTTGTCGGTGTACCCGAGTTCCATTGTAGAATGGTTCCTCTGGCTTTGTGTCGGTAGTGGAGGCTCATAGACGAACTCCAACGGCTTATATTTCAAACAGACAGGAGACGCTTTCCTTAAAAAATTATAAACTCATTTTCGCATTTTCTGTTCTTTATATCATTTTCCATTAATGGAAACAAGTCATTAGTAGAATGTTTCATGGTCTAGAAGAAGAATACAGACATCAATTATGCAAGATATATGTTCTCACTTTTTCGGTAGCTTTCGTCTAGAATCCCTGGCTGTTTGCCTTCTTTTTCTGTTCGCCATGTGTTAGAGTCGTTTTCATTTTCTCCAAATCTGTGAAAAAGCAAATTTTATTAAATACAATAAAATTTTAAAATAAGAAAGTCGAATCAAATTATAAATTATATAATTTATACTCTAATAACTCCGTTTTGCAAAATAAAAGGCAGGTTATTGTCAATGTAAAATAAATAGTATATTTTTACCCGAGGTTCTCCAGAGCTTGTTCCTCTGTTATTTCACCATGTGCCAGCGTACCACTGTCAGCGTTTCCAGAATGTTCACCATTCTTCTGTGACAAACTAAGGCGAAGTTCTCGAGCTCTTAAATAGAACGCAAAAGTAAGTGTAAAAAACTATCTGGTTACAAATCTCTGTAAGAGACTAAAGGATAAAGTGATAATTTTATGTTAAGCGATTTTAAATATACAGTTTTGTAATTATATACTCACTCTCTCTCTTGTAGTGATTTCTCCAAGAGGCCGTCCAGATCAAAGGAACAAAGCTCCCTATCCGTACTATTATCGCTATCAGACTTTTCTTTCGTTTTTTCACATTCGGCCCTATAAAATTTATAATTAACCGAAGAGATAGTTACTTTTTTTTCACGTTCCATTGAAATCGTTTTTGAGGCTCTAAGTATTTATCCAAGGTTGCCTGTAGATTTCCGACAATGTCCATAATCGTTGTTTTTCTTTGTACGTTCCTGGAGCAAGTTTTGAAAAATTATATGTATGTATCAAAAAGCAACTTATAGACAAAATCTATTATTATCATTTCTGTTCTTTACTAAGTTAAACTTCTTGCCAATGATCAACTTCAGAAGATACAATCAATTAGAATCTTACTAATTTATCAATTTTAATTATTTGTTTGCAAAGTAAATAACCTGTCATATTAGAATTAAGAGAGTGGCTGAAAAAACAAAGGGTATATACGTAATTTTTGATACTCTATAATCCATAACGTATATACGCTTACAAAGGACAGACTTAGCATACAGCCAGAAAATCTTATAGCAGGAAGATTTGGAAAACCGCAGTTGAAAGCTGTATATTACAAAGGTATATAAGTTTTCATAGAAAAATATTTTTCAACCAGTGTCTCCGTTATTTTATAAAAATTTTTAATAATTAGCAAACAAATCTTACTCGAATACTATGTCAATTTCGGAAATCTGTTTCTCTCCTGTCGGTTGCACATCTTGCGGAACAGTCTGCTCATGTTCCTCCGTTACCGCATTAGCAGGTTCCTTCTCCTGTTTTAGGTTGTAACTTTGCCTTTGCTCCTCTGCGTCTTCGGCATCCTTTGTTACCGCGTTAGTAGGTTCGTTTTCCCGTTTCCTCACGTCATTGTCACTTTGACTCTCGTCCTCTGTGCCTTCGCCTGCGTTTACTGTTTGCGTACGTTCTTCTGATGTAGTTACATGAGAGAATCGGATTGTCTCCGAATCACTCATAGATCTAAAACAAAACGGAAAAAATACATAATTTTAAAATTAAGAAAATAGAATTTATGTTATCCTGTTTATTTTCTGTTTATTTTTCAGTCGTGGCTTCAGAAAAAGAGACATACATTTCACAAACACTAGATTTTGTACGAAATACAGTTTTGATCTTTGTTTTCCTGTTCGTTGTTAAAATTTCAGATGTTAAAGGATTTTTATTACCTTACTAACTTTGTCATTTCACTTCTTCTTCTTAGTCCAGAGGGCAATCGTGGACAGCTCCTAGAAAACATAAAAATGTGGTGACAGTACGGTTGAGGCACCCTTTAGAGACTGTGAACATCACAAAGATTATCACTCTCTTTTTTTGTTTCTTGTAACATGTTAAGCAATGATATTGACAGACTGCAATATTACATCAGTTTGGCAGTTCCTCTACGAGACTGTTATATTCATGATATATCGTTTCTTTCCGTATTTGAATATAGTATGGAAAGAAAAAAGAAATTAAAAGATGGAAGATTATTTTTACCTTTTTGACTGACTGTTTGAAGCAGCACTGCTAGAACCAGGGGGAACAGGGACGGTCATAGCCTCTTCTGTGTTGTTCCCTTCCAATTTCTTGGACAGCTTCTCATTGCCTGTATCATTGTCCAGATTGGTTTCCACTGTTTGACTTTTGTTTCTGTTTGTCTCTTCGTCCGAAGAAGATGGTACACGCAGAATTCTACGCCTCCCTTTCGCTTTTCTGTTCGTTGTTTCTTCGTCCGACATGTTTCAGCGTCAATGCTCAACTATTAACTAAAAATATCAAAACTACATATGTTTAACATGCTATAATGCTAAAAACAGAATACTAAAACGATAACTCACTAGTTTAAGTTTCGAAAATTGATTTTGATAACAGACATCAGAATTCTTTCCGCGATCATGATAATCCGAGTATACAACTTTTGAGGTAAAGTCGCAAAATTGTTCTTTGTCAGGTTACGATGGATGAAGTATCAACTAAACTATGTCGCATGAAGCTGACTTTTAAGGAGAGGTTCTTTATGACAAGTTGATACTACGAATCATAGGAGCAACTTTGTCACCGAAGCTTCAGTGCCGCTAAAAAAAGTTACTGCAACTTGCATAAACTGCTAGTTCATTTGGTTTAAGCAAGAATCAATCGAAAAAATAAAGTCAAACGCAACAATTTTAATTTCAATCGACCAATCAATCTGCTAATTGTCGTTACAAATTGTTCCAAATCGATTGGCAGTAACTTTTTTTGCGACAACTTCTCTAGCTGTTCCGAAATAATTGACTCTAAGTTAAGTTGACCAGACATGGAAATATCATTATTAGCAAGAGTGTATTAACAGGAAAAAAATATAGGCAAGCAATAAAGTAAACAAATAAATGTATTATCGCAAACTGACCTGTAATAGATGTATCTAGCGAGCAGAGTCAAAATTTTGGCAGCAGTCAAAGAGCATACACGTTTTCCTTTTAATTTAACTGGTGCGAAGAAATCTCGTGATATGCAAATCTTACGTCCGCACGTCAAATTATACGTGACTGCTTCGCTCAGTAGAGTGTGTGCTTATTCGTTTTTCTCCTATAACGTATTTTCCAATAGTTCAAAGGACTAAGTTAAAATTTCAAATTTAGTATCTATTGAATTCTCTGCTAGACAGTACGGTAACTGAAAATTAACAAAAGATTCAATTCAGACAAAGCAAAGTTTTTATCAACGTTTGGGTGCTGTTAAGAAAAGTTATGACTCTATTTTAGCCAACTAATCTCAGAGAATAAGGTCATCTTTAGGTTGGAAGTATCATTAAACTGATTTACGATTCTGTAACATCGTCTTTACAATTCATTGATTTTAAATGAAAGTAGTCAAACTAAAATTTTCTTTTTACCATTAATCCGTATTACACTGAATTGTAAGACAAGATCTAACTTATAGAAACATTTTGAAAATTTGTAAGTTGAGACTAAATGCAAAATAAACTTGAACATTTTGAAAAGAATTTTGATATTGCTCATAAATAGAGTGAAGAGACGAGAAAAATTGTGCAAAAAACAGTTTTCTACACCAGTCCTATAGTAAAGAGATTGAAAGATTGTTATTGACTCACTGAAAAACATGTCTGATTTTAATCGTTTATTCAAAAGTAATAAGATCAAATAACAACAATGAATAAACAAAGAAACGGAAACATATCTCACATTAATTAGTTCAGTTTTGCAGAAAGAAAAAAGTGAAAAAAAGGAAAAATACTTTTCAAACATATATAGGTAAAAAGTCGAAAAGCACTTTTTTTCACATTTTGCATTTACCTCTAGTTTGCCTTTCAGTGACCTGTTTCCTTATAGCTTTTAACGTTTTGAAAAATTGAATGTTCTGAGTATATGCAAAATAAAATTCAATAATTTCAGCAATTTTCATATTGATCATAAATAGAGTGATCTCACAAGGAAATTCTGCCAAATACAGTTTGCAACAGCAAGGGGATTGGAAAGAATAAGATTGTCATTGACTCTTTGAAAAACATGTTTCAATAAATGATGTACTAGAAAATATTAAGATACATAACGAAAAATGATAAAAGAAAAAAGGAAACCTAACTCTCATTAATTACTTCGTTTTGCCATAATAAACAAAATGAAAAAAAAGGAATAGTTAGTTTACAAACATCGATAGCTGACTAGTCGTAAAGTTTTTTCACATTTTGTTTTTCGCTCTTGTCTGCCTTTCATTGAATTGTTTTCTTATAGCTTCTGGTGAGTCTTCTTCTGGTTCTTGTTGTAGTGAGTGATCAGCCATAGCAATCTCTTGATGACCCACGAAGATTGGTATAGTTGCTGGGTTTGTTGCCGTTGCATTTTTTCTCGTTCTAACGCAGACAGCTGTTGATCCGGAACTTCCAGGTCTTTCTGTAGGGTTTCCTGTGCTTTCTCCAGGCGTTGAAGGAAAAAGGTTCTGACGAACTATCGGAGGAGAGAACTCGGTTGGATTTGTTGCGGATGCTGCTTTCAGTTGTATTTGTTTCTATAGGCGACGGATGATCCTTGCGATATTGATTTTGCAGTTGGCCTATTGATCCAGATAAAGAAGTGGTATCTGTTTCCTCTCGTACTAGGCTAGGTCTCTTCTTGTTGAGTCTTGTCTCTCTTATTTCAGCTTTTCTTCAGTGTTCGTTTTTCCACGTCTTTATGCTTTCCG
>JASAND010008670.1:0-39906 GCA_030248195.1 Trissonchulus latispiculum
GGCTAACTGTATATATATATATTTCTTGTATATTGTCTATGGAAAATAAAAAAACAAGAAAACATAAAAACACAAAAACATTAGACTAGGACCGGACTTAGGTTAGTGTAAATAAATTAGGTTAGGTAGGTAGATAGGTTAGGTAGGTTAGGTTAGATATGTAGGCACATAAGTAGTTTAGGTAGGTAGGTGTCCGGTAATGGGCCGACGCCGGGTCCCAAGCCCCGGGGGAAGAACTCAGAGGGACGGCAAGGAAAGTTAATTAGGCATAGAAGTTGCGTAAATTGATGACGTAATTGTGAAAGGTCAAAAGGTCAAAGGGTAGAAGGTAAAGAACAACAGTCAATTAGAGATACATACACAACCCCAGGGAAAGGTCAAAAGGTCATTGACTCCCGGAGCGGGGGTCGAAATGCCCCTACTATACTACTCACGCACTACGTGTGTTTTCGAGCTTAAGCACATAAACATAGAGCGAGTGAGCGTACCCCCGTTTCGACTTACTGATTTGCGGGGGGGGGCCGTTAGCGTGCAGAGCATAGTTTTTGCTCTGATAACATAGAGCTTGCCTAGTGGCATATAGTAATATTAACTATTTAATTTGTTAAAAACATTTAATTTCTCCAAAATTTTACCACATTCAAATATTGTATCCATGATCAAATAGAGCTGTTCCAAGTGCATATTTTACACTTGCACTTGAATGGTAGAAGTATTATTTAAAAGCTAATTATGAGCTGGAACCAATACCTGAAAATGTGCCAATTTCTCGAGTTCACTATTCATAAATGGAAGTTTTTGTGAATTCCGGGAACAGGGCGCATTTCTGGGATCTATGTAGTTGTATTACAAAGGTTGTTCAGTTCGTCAAGATCTTTCGAGTCAAGGCCCATAGCTCTATAACAGTTGGTAACGGAAACATCTAAATCCGGAAAAATCTTGTTTTTGTGAATTTGGGAATCGAGTGCATTTTGGGAAATGATTGTATTATTAAACGTGTTATGATCGTCAAGAGCTTTTAAATATCATGAAAGTATTTAAATTCCGGAAATTTTAAAAAACTAAAAATTCGGAAAATTTGATGCACTTTGGTTGAAAACGTTCTAAGTGAAAAAATATTCCGCGAAACCAGACCTACTTGATCACAAGAAAACTATATAAATCTTTAATGTGTATATGCTAGCAAACCTTTGAAAATTTTTTAGATTTTACGTAAATAATATCCGGGATTTCGGATTTTTGCCGATTTTCCATGTCGACTCCTTTTCTGCATATACATATACGTACATTGCTTGCTTATAAATACGACCAAGTTTGTACGCAGATTGTTTGGTCTTACACCCTAGTTTGTTCAATTTTATCTTATCTTTGTATAGTTCTCACTTCTCACTGTCTTTTGTGTAGTTCTCACTGGATCATAAACTCTCAAAACAAACCAAATCGTTATTTTTCAAAGGTGACTGCTCACCATTCTGTAGCTGCAGTTTCTGATACGGACTTTCTGAATTATTCAAAAGATTCAGATGCGAAGTTTGAGGAAGAGTTTTGCAAAATGAGGAATGGCAAAATATAGCAATTATAGTGCCTACAATTGAAAATTAAAATTATGGTAGGATCGGTCCGATCCGTGGCTGGATCGGATCGGATCGCCGGCCATTTGCCGGATCGGATCGGTAGGTGATTTCGGCTGCCGATCCGATCAACATCACTATTTTCTACAAGCCATTACCTTTGTCTGTTGTAATCTGGACGTCGTCTGTAAATATATAACTGTACGATTGACATTAAAACGTCATCAGATTTTTCTTTAAATAGTTGTATTCATGAGATGTAGCACTAGCACTAAGGCTCTATTTCTTTAGATTATAAAATGGTCGAATTAAAAATCAGCCGGATTAATATTTTAATGGCTGTTTTTGATGTTCGCATTAGGGTTCGCAAATTCAACGGTGTCCAATGACCGAGTTTACGTTTTTGGCAGCCACTTTTTACTGGAAGCATCTAGAGAGCTGGGACTGCCACCAATCGATAGAGAATTAATTCCTTTTCATTTTATAATTAAGCATTGAAGGATCCCCGATGCTCCCAGAAAAACTTAGAAGCCAGCAAAGTCAAGTAAAGTTGTTTCCTCCAAACTGTCAGTTCTGATAATGGACAAAACTGGTTGTAGCTGTTGCGGTTTCTGTAGCAGCGAAATAAGACCTAGTCCAAATAAATCTGTGACTCTAAAATCTATCTACAGACAGCCTCTATAAATTGGATGCGTTATTTCTACAGACATTTCGAAGCCACCTCTAGCAGAAAGCTCCCAATTAAATACACAAACAGCTGGGCCGGTTCCACTAGAACCGGTTGGAACCCATCCGGAACGATTTTTGGAACCAAAACCGGGAGAATTTGGAACTGGCCGGTTCCAGGCTCAAAAACAGAGCTTACAACTAAAATTTTTTGCCAAATGTAAAATTCACAAGATGGATTTTGTGCCCGTCATTCGTAATCTAGCAGCATCTGATTCAGTGCAACCTCTGATGTCTCCGCGGCTGAAACTGAAACTGTTAAACATTGGGACGTAGAAATATTAGCGAATAAATCTAATTTGGCGAGTATTTATTCAGTCCTGCTCAGTTAATTGCTTAATATAATTGAAGATTTTGGTATTTGTTTGCATGATCTTTGGATTAAGTTGACCTGAATCTAGAAACTAGTCTGTGTCAATGGTAGATGGTGCTATAGTTCGGATTGCAAGCTTTGAAAGACTGAAATATACTCCATTTTTGGAGATCTACGATAATTTTTAGATCATTTTAAAGCTTAGGATGTGCTTGTTATGACCTCTCAAAGTGCAGTTGTTTCAATTCAACTGATCTTTGTTTGATCTTGACATGCGATAGCAGGTTAACAACTCAATTGGAAAGCTGAAGAAAACCGACAGATCAGGCTACAAAAGAAACGTTTTCCCGCGAAGGCTAGTTTTTCTAAAATTGCTTGATGAACAAACAAGCTCAACATTTTAGGGAAAAGTGTTAACTGGATCTGATTTTCGCCAAAATTTTCAGGTTTGTACTCTTATTTCTTCCAAACAAAATATCTGAAAACAAAACTCTTAAAAATAGTCCTGAACAATTGCCCAGAAACGTGTGCGCAAGCCACTTTCTAATTGCATGCATGAGTTGAGTGAGAGAAATCTGTGTTCAAAACATGTAGTTGTCATGTTCAAAATTTAGTATTTCGTTGTCCTACTCAGGCAGAGATGCTGCTGAGCAGAGACCAAACTTTGGTTCGAAAACCAAACTTAACCAAAATCAAACGAATTTTCCTTGTTATCTCTTAAACCGTAAAGAATCAAAGAATACCTATTTTCAAGAGCACAATTGTAGGTTTTGGTGAGAGCATTCGAATTACTATATATTTTATGTCTTTTCATTAGTTTCGCCACTTTTTAAGGATGCTTTCAGTTATTCTCTTTGTCGGACGCAAGCTGGATTCAACATATAATAAAATTGGCAGAAGCAACAACATTTTAAAATTCGTAGTACCGATTTTCCTATTTTCCCGGAACTTTTTCGTACGGAACTTTTGGTACAAGATTCAATTCCATTTTTGTTTGTTAGTATACGTTTCTTTGAATAAAAACTAATGTTGAATAAATACTTGAGAATAAAATAAAAAATAACTATACGAATAACCATAAATAAACTCTGAACAAGAGTTGCCAGTTGTGTCTGTGTGAAAGAACTAGAAAGCAGCCAATTCCACACAAAATTAAATTTTAATATTTTCCTACTTTTAAATATTTTTGCTACATTTAAATTTTCTGAAAGCTACCTGCAGAAGTAAAAGAAGTACTTAAAGAAGTTAAAACTAAGCTTTCAGCATATCACTTTTTGAAACATTGCAGGAGGCTAAAATAGGTTAAGATTAAATCTAAATTTTAAATTATTAAAGAATTAATTATTCTTTAAAAACAACGATTAAACAGGTCAGATTATTAACTCGTTTTTTCATAGTCCGAAGTATTATAAAAGCCGATATTACATTAAAATTTTAATCCTATATGCTTTTAGCGGATTATTGAATCCATTTAACTAACTTTTAACATCGTTTACCTAGCTTGATTTAAATTTAATTTGTTTAGTCCGACGTTCTGTTTGTTTAATGCGGATTAATTTTAGTCTAATCCGTTTAATCTGTATAGAAAGGGCCAAAGGTTAGTTTCTTGTTCGAATGAACGAGCCGTGCGATATATATAGTTTCCGTCCCGTCAAGTATCAACTAGTCTCATCTTCACAGAATACGAATAGTGCTCAAGAAGGAGAACCCCAAGGAGGGGCCCTTTTTCCTGCTGCGCCTCAGCGCAGCAGGCCTCTTATGTTTGCTCTGCCATCCAGCTTCCAGGCATTTACGTGCAAAACATAAGAAATTACATGAATGCATGTAAAACAATGCTTTAAGGTGCTGGTATCCTTTTGTGCAGTGCTTTTGTGGTGATTTTTCGAAACGCTATAACTTTCGCAATTTTGGGAGTTGGAAAGAGCTTTATACATCGTTTTAAAGCTTATAGTCTGTACATTAACATGAGCTTACGAAACTAGCAAAATTAGAACAAAACTAGCTGAAATTTTCTGACATACTGACATCTGATAGACTGAATATAGACCAAAAATTTTTGAACATCGATTTCTCAAAACTGTAGAATCGGCCAAAATTTTTCCTTGTGTCATGATATGAAGGACATGTGGGCCGAGGGACATTTTTTTGGATTTGGCTCAACAAGTCTCAGTACTCCAGAAAATCCGGCAAAAGCGCGATGACACGAAATTTCGCAACTTTCTGTTCAGTTTTCTCACACCTGGAGATGTTTTAGCTCAAACCAAGAAAAATGTCCCTCCGCAGTAGGGCGAATTTTCATTCAGCCCAAAATCACGCGAATCCATTGGACAGTTTTTGAGAAATCAATGTTCAAAACAAAATAATCGCAATTTTGCCAAAATGGTTTTTCGGCGAATTCCCTAGCTTAAAGCAACGAACTCTAGCGAATAGGTATTGATAAAATGCGCAATTGGACGGTGTATCGATTGAGTATAAATAAGCCGAAATTGTCTGTAAGATTTGGCAGTAATTTTGAAAAAACTGATTTCGTCAAAAATGGTCATTTTTTGACCCCAAAAATCGTTTTTGGCTTATACTGCCTTAACCACTAGAGGTAGCTCAAAAGTTGTAAAAGCAAAAATGTTCATTTTGGTGCCTTCTTTCCAGCCATCACAACCAATCCGGTGTAGCGACTATGTACTGAGAGAATAAGGGCAAAAACCAAAACTTTCTTATCTTTAAACCTAAAAATCCGGGACTGGTCCCAGAATGTTAAAGAGCACGAAAATAGGGTATTTGGAAAGTTTCATCCACTTTGATAAAGAATTGAAGCTTGTAGGGTCGAATTTACACAAAGCGATATTAGCACCTTAAGATGGCAGAGCATGATTTGCACATAAGATTCTATTTTGAAATTCTTCATTAACGATGACTCATAAAGTAAACAGGAATCAGAAATGGAACAAATTCAATCAGAATATTCCGGTTTCTTTTGAATTGACAGGGAAATTTCTCTGACTGCTTTTTGCAGAGAGTGGCTTATCGTTTTGCAGATTATGAGATCATGTTAAAGGAATAGCTTTAGATTTATACTTCCGTTGCACTTATTACTTACTTTATTGCAAAGTCTGCAATTCTCTTTCACTGCAACGAATACACAGGTACCGGTAAATTAAAAGAAGACGGTATCCAATAATTTTCCTTATTGCAGCAACCTCACCTTCAAGATTAGCATCCGCTGCGCAGCAGGTCTACAGTTTATAAAATTGTAACTCAGTAAACATTTAACCTTTTGTATGCAATATTGCTTGTTCTTACTGATGTCGTAATTTACAAGCGTTAGCAATGTTGAATTCAATTCAGTACTGCTGTGCTTCTTTGTTAGCGAACTTTAAAGAGCTTTAAGACTCTAATCCACTTCTTTGATTACAGACAGATCAGATTTTAAGGCTAACCGAGTTCCTTCGTTTCTTTAATAAGGAATGTGACTTCAATCCGTCTCTGATTGATACAAATGAAGGACTCAGGACTGGAACTCACTCACAAATTGGCTGAAACCTAATGATTCCTTGCTGGACCTTATGCCTGCTTTCTGTTCGTTTGAACGGAATCTAACCAGTGAAGAAAGCCTCTTGAAAAGGCGATGTCAGAGAATTCTCCGTTGGGTTTAAGTTGCTGTTCAGCTTTTGAGATCTTGCTCTTACCGATCATAATTATAATTCTTATTCAGCTACTATTCAAACTTGCTTATTTGAGAATAACGTGAACTGTACACAGAGCAGAGCAGTGTTACCATGGTTTTGGGGTTTGCTAAAGAGATTAGTAATTAGTGCAACTAGGCACAAAATATAGATACATATCTCAGTGGCAAAGTTGAGCTTAGATTACACTGAGATCTGTTTGATTTTTCTGTCTAATTTCCTTTCGAAGATTCTTCAATCGGACAGTATTCATGCTAAATAGAGAGATATGGATATCTGTAAGGCAAAATCTCTTATTGTAGTCTGCCTTTTTTCAAGTACGCTTCCTAGACACATCATAGAGCGAGGTACTGAGGCAATCTTCTGCTTAGGGCAAAAGTTAGCTCAGTGTTACAGAAGTTTTCTCAATCGTGACCTCCATTCGTTGCCCAACTTTCTAACTTTGAGTTCTCAAATGAATAGTTTTTGTCTAAGTTAATACGAAAGTATTCAGTAAGCTTTGTGAAACATTTTGCCTGAAAAACTTAGCAGGACACTACATAGATCAAGAACTATTTTGATGCTAACTGAAAGGATATATATAATAGTGCTGGCATTTTCATTTGAATCAATTCATATCCATTTTGATGTGGCTTTTGATTTCTGGTTAATCGAACAAAAACCAAAGAAACTGCTTTTCTGGTGAGAAATTGAAGAATTACATCGTTACGTTTTAAAATCCTAGACGCAGGTCCTATAGATTGGCAAAACGTTTTTCATTTTAAGATGGATCGTATCCATGTTTAAAAGGCAAGTTTGACTGGAGGCGAATTGAATTAGTTTTAACTTACTGCAGAGGAGGGAATTTGTAGGAGTCTGAGCTCCTCGGAGGAAGGAATTGGGGTTTCAGGGAATTGAAACCTCCCCAAACCCCAACTGACCCTCCTACCAATGTGCTAAATGGTTATGCTTATGACCATTATTTTTAATCCTTTTACTCAGTTTTCAACAAAGATATATAATGCCTTATTTTCATACTTCGACTGTTTGAATTATGGCGTGGTTTTGCTTTCAATGCAACAAAATACCTAACCGGATGCAGATTAGAATTGGTAACATGATACAATATTCATTTGATTTCAAAGCTTATATACGTAGGTTTGAAAGTCTGACAAGCTTAGCTGTCAGGTCTAAGCTAAAATTTGTTCCATATGGTTTCTGTAGAAATCTCCAGTCTATTAGTGTAATTGCTTCTAGTTTAAATTTGAGAGCATACACAGCAGTTTCTGCTCATTTTTTATAATTATGTTTCTTTCCTACACAGTTTATCTTTGAGATAGTAATTGGAAAAGTTTTCATCATGCGGCAGTCTGCTATTGAATTTCCCTATTTTTCCAAGCGAGTTCTTTGTTGGCCATTTCATTCAGGCATGCTTTCAGGTCTTTGGTGTTTCTGGAATTTACAGTTTCAAATTACTAAGGAAAGATATCTTGCTTCCAATTAAACTAAAAGTTTGAATCTGTTGAACCGTCCTTATACTGAAACCTACTTGATTGTCAAGCTGTGGTTGGTTTTATCATAATGCAGACAGAGGTCGACTAGAGAAATCTTTTTTAATAAAATCGTCCCACAACTAAAACTGAGATCTTGTAAAGGGGGCCCGTTTAAAAATGGCTAAACCCAAACCAGCAGCTTATTTTTTTTAAGGATATTACTTAATTTTTAGTTCTCTGATTTATTAAACTTTCTTGTATTCACTCACTGGCGATGTTGTCGTATTGATTCATTTGCAAGAATTTCAGCCTCCATCCATTACCTACTTTTCATCGGAGTGACCTTAACTGCAAAACTTTTTCTTCTTTTCTATGGCATATGTGGTTTTTGCCATTGTTAAGTAATTTTTCCCAATTGTGAACGTATGAATTCCACTCCCCCCCCCTCCGTAAGAACCACACCGGTGCAAATTTTCTATGTGAAATTTTGCACCAAAATAATAAATCCTTCAAATTTCAGTTAATTTATTAATTTGCGCCCACTATTGTAACAATAGCAATATAGCAATATTATAGCAATCGATTGAATGGAGGACTTAATACTTAATACTTAATACTTAATACTTAATACTTAATACTTAATACTTAATACTTAATACTTAATACTTAATACTCAATACTTAATTAACTGACCTGCTAAATCGATATAACAATGACTTTATTACCTGCACAAAATTAGATTGAACTGGTTAATAAATGACAGTTAAACTGAAAACTTCCTTAAATAAATAAAAGTCATCTTTGTGTTTACACAATTTTATGTTTATTCTCCCTTAAAAAGAGTTTTCTAGAATTAACAGGATTTTTTGTTGTTTTCTGCATTCGTCCTCTTGTAAAATTTTGCGTTTAATTAAATTTTGTATTTTATACCAGATTAAATAGTGAAAATTTCAAGTGTTTCCTGTAGAAAATACTAAATAGACGTGTAGTTTTTTGACAGTCCTAAACAGAAATGCAAGGTTGGAGTTTTTCTGTTCGGCCTCGTCCAAGTAAACGATGTATATATAACTATATACACAAAGTAATGCAATAATATTTGGTTGTTCAGAAACAACCCCAGGATGGAAAGGGTTAATTAAACCTTCAACCTTTTAGTTACTGTCATTTATTCAACATTTCAATCTAATTTTGTGTAAAATATATGTAATAAAGTTATTGCTATGTTGATTTAGCAGGTTAGTTTATTAAACGTTCAGCACTGCAGTTTACAGCGAAGGAAAAATTTTTTAATCTGCGAAATAAAACATTCTTGCGACTGCAGTGTACGGAAAGGCAAAACTTCGCGAAATTGTGCCGGAGGAGGGAATGATGCCTGCATTATTCGTATTTTTGTTTGTGAATGTGTATATAGTAAACTAGTATTAGTATGAAGTATATAATTAACCAAAAAATGGTACTAGTAGTGAACGTGTTAAGTATAGCATCAAAGCAAAACTTGTTGTAATATTGTTATAATTGTGGGCGAAAATTAAAGAGTTCCATAACTGAAATTAGTAAGACTTAGTACTTTGGTGCAAATGCATATCGGTGTGGGTTTTCTGGGGGGGGGGGGAATTTTGCACCGGAGGAAAAACTGCTCCGTGACAGCTGATAACTGAAATTTGTGCTATATCGTTTAAATCGAAATTTAAATCGGAAGAACTAGAGAAATATAGTCTGTTAGAGTTTTTTCCTTTGCCGAGCTTTTCATTTTTTACCCAATTTTTATTAGCTTGTTGCACCGAAGATCCTTCGTATGTTTCCAAGCAAACTTTTATATTTATATATTAGATTGACAGATTGGAAGGGTGCTCTCAAAAAAGATATTCTTGTTGTCTTCTACATATTTCATTCAGAATTCGTTTTAAAATGAATTCTTGAATGATCATTGTAATATGTCAAGATCATCAGAAAGCTGATTTTCAACTCCGCTTGAAGGTTCAAGTTGCAGGTGTTTTGATATACACTTTCTTATAGGACAGTTCGCCATAAAGTTGTCATATATTTCTTGAAGCAAGAGTATATACAAGAGTATGACATTCACTGAGCATAAGCATGTCCAAGTGTAAATGATAGGATAACGTATAAATGATAGGTAAATCCTATCATTTACTATTGGTATATCCTTTCTGTTATGTATAACAAAGCAAAATTTATGCTCTGCTGAGTCAACTGAGCTACTTTTACAAAAATTAGCTACAGTGAACAGAAAAAATCACAAATTTGTTTGATTCACAAGGGCTGATTTGTACTTTGCAGGAGGAGAAGAAGCGCAGAACACACTTCTTGCTCTGACAATAGGGCCTATACTTTTGTACACATACATTAACACGGGGTCCAATTCTGGGGAGTGCCCTGACCCTGGCGAGGGGTCTACCACTGACAAATTCCAAATTTTTTAGGGTGTCTACTCCAAAATTTGCAAATATCTAACATTTTTGGCCTGAAATAAAGGTTTTCAGCAATTTTTAAGCAACGTTTTGAAAATATCGCTAAAATTTGTTAAAAATAGGCAATTTTTGGTGAAAATCGCAGAGGGGTCTACCTTTTTCTTCTGGACGAAATGGTCTACCCCTTGTTTGCTTTTTGCTGATGGGGTCTACCCGGTTTATTGTCGGTCTGATGGGATCTGCACCCCCTTATTCTCCCCACGTTATCCTTCCTACCTGTTACGTATTCTTGATTAAACAAGAGTCTATGAAAGGAAGAGTAAAGACACTCGACTCTGTTTAATGTGTTAAGCTAACGATATGCTCGAAACATTAAGTCTCGGGTGGGGGTTCTCATCTCATCGTGTAAAGATGCTAAGCTGCCAGCTTTCAAAAACACTCGTTTTTGACAAATTAGATACGATAAGGAGCTAGGAACATCGTATAGCGATAATCTCTATACTAGAGACCTTCACGGGCCTGATTTTTCAGGCCCGGCCCGGCCCGTAAAAATGTTTGCTCGGCCCGGCCGGGAACGGCCCGTTTGAAAATTTTTAGACCTCGGCCCGGCCCGGCCCGTAAGCTAAAATGTTAGGACCGGCCCGGGCCCGTTTTACTATTTTTTTGCCGTTCGCCAAAATAAAAAAATTTGTTCAGACTGACCTAAATTTTATTCGTCGGCGCAGCGCCGATACCATTTTTAAACCATTTATCAAACTATAGCTCATGTTTATTTTGAGCAATTTTGGACAGTCAGCATTTGGGTTCCTTGGGTTTACGGAAACCATTCGCTGCTCAGTTTTGTTAACTCAAACTAATGGCGGAATAAATTATGGATTAAGAAGGAAGAATTCACTTAGTAAATACCTATTAATTAAAGTAGATTGGTAGTGTACAAATTAAAATTAGGATTTAGATATATAAGCACAAGTGTATATATGTATGTTTTAACTACGCACAAAAGATTGATTCATTCTCTCTCAAAATCTCAAAATCAAATTCTCTCGCAAACGCTCAAAATTTATTCAAGAAGAAATTAAAATGTCTAATAGAAATTGTCAAAACTAAGAAGAAGACAAAATTTTTGTTTTGCTGAAAACACCAGGCCCGGCCCGTTCAACCTTAGGCCCGGCTCAACCCGGCCCGCGGGCCGGGTCGGGCCGGGCTTATGGGCCTGAGTGAAGGTCTCTACTTTATACCATTATATGTTGCGTAGATATAAAAATTGCTTAGCTCACTTCTGGCTGTCTCTTACAAATCTGGCAGCAACGTAACGCATTCTGAAGAAATGATGAAATTCCTAAAATTGTCGTGGAACGGATGTTTTATTTAGAGTTGGGACCGGTTCCAATTTTCAAAACCGGTTCCGGTTCCGGTTCTGGAGTACCGGTTCCGGTTCCGGTTCTAGCTTCCGGTTCCCGGTTCCAAGTACAAAATTCGTAGTTACATTTTAACATTATTTAATATTGGATACAGGCCCCCAGCAAGGGTTATACAATCAAAATTATAAAGTAATACTGCAAAACAATTGGAATAGGTAATGCGATAATAACCAACTGGGTTAAACTTTTTGTTTACTTAGAATTTTAAAGTTTTTGCCTTTAACCTTGAATTTGCTCCATTACAAATGCTGTTACAATATGCACAACATACACTAAAACTTGTAAAAAAATTAAAACTTTAGTATGGTCGAGCAAGTTGTTTCGATAATTCACGGTGAGATTCTACGGTGCATCTAAATGCAGACAGCGCCTTCCGAACAGAATCTTGTAAACTGCACAACGTTTCAGTAAAACACGCTGAGAATTGAGATTACTGGAGCTTAAATTTTTATTTCTTTAAAAAGAGTACAGACTCAGAAGCAAATAGTTTCCAAAACATTTAAATGCATTTAAAATATTTAAAAGCTGAAAGCCAAATTGGAAAGAAGAACATATATATTAAAGTTATATTTAACGAGGAAATGTACAGTCGCTTGATTACACAAAATAGCTAACAGATACTTCTACATGCTGTTCCATTATTTGAACTTTGATTGACTTTCGTCTCCGTTGCCGATAGCTTAAAAATAAGAAAATAAGTACTCAACTTTCGAAGTTTTCTACTCCTCTAAAATTTACTATTTTTTAAAAAATGTTGCTTACAACACCACCTTTCATTTACCAAGTTTTTGAGAAGATATACTCAATTTCCGACCACATCCCATCGAGCTCTCATCTTTTCTATGAGGTTAATATTCAAATATGTAAGCTGGTTAAAGTTTTCATTCGGCGATGTATCGTTCACGTCTGAACGAAAGTGCCCGTCTTTCATCAATTACAATTGGAATTTTAGAACAGAAAATTTCAAAAATTCGTTAAAATTAATTTAGAGACATTTCCACAACTGCATTTTGTAATACACACAAAATTACTTAACAAAATTTGAAAAATCAGAAGCATGAAAACAAAAAATTACGAAATTCCTTCCGGAATAAAGGAAGCAGAAATTTCCCTTACAATACATGTTCCTAATTTTTCAAGTATGTTTAACATTTAATTTTTGTCTTAACAGACGGGATAATGTCACTAGTGTTGATTCAAAGAAATATTTGAAATTTTTCTTAATTTTATGCCTCGGTTTCAGTGAAACCTGAAACGTGCCTCGATCGCTTGAAAAGGGGAAGCGGTGAGTTTGTGTCACCTTCAGTGGAAGCTGAAGCTGTCGTTTTCAGTTTAGGGTCTAAATTTATTCTATGGAGTGTCAGCTTCAGTTTCAGTTACAATAATTGTACCTTCATTTCACATTTAGTTTGAAACTCTTAATTATTATTAGTCTCATCCTACATATTTCGCCTTCAGGTCTAAATTTGTTTAGTTTCAGTTCAAACTAGATTTTTAGTTTCAATTTCAGTCACTAGCTTGAAAAAGACAATATGACTGGCAACAGTGAATGGCAACCACAAAAACAAAATCCAGCTTTTGAAAAATTTAAACTCCTGCAAAAAAGTTAGTTTAAGTCAATTTTAAGAGTGGAACCGGCCGGTTCCAAATCCTACCGGTTCCGGTTCCGGTTCCGGTTCTAAAATTCCTTCCGGTTCGGTTCCGGTTCCGGTTCCGGTTCCAACCGGTTCTAGTGTAACCGGTCCCAACTCTAGTTTTATTGCCTGTTTTGTAAAAGATTGCCTGAACCGAACTATATAATTATTATATCGTTAAAAAGATCTCATTCTACGCAACATAATGATACACAAATTATTGCTGTACTACTTTTCCAGCTCATGTTATAGTATTTAATTTGTTTACACGCTGAGAAGCCCCCCGAGATTCTGGCCAATGTTTCGAGCATATTGCAAGCTTAACACACTAGAAAGGGTCGAGTGGGCAATTTTTCTTTCTGCTTGCATTTTATTTGGATTGTCCTCTGCATTCTCATATTTACTAAGCCTTCAAAAAACCAGGCCATTTTATCCCGCCCTTTTTGAAAAATTTCATTGAATTTGAGATAGACCCCGAATAGCTCACGCTCAATGCTGAGCTGCTGATCTGAAACCATTGGAATGAAATCTACAAAAAGCATGGTTCCTTACTTGAAGACTCGAATCATTAGCAAAGCAATGACTATGGAAAACTTAGGGCTGAAGACAATAGCATCTTCCGGCATGTCAGAGGGGGATTCATCGAGTTATGTACAGGACTACCAACAATCCTAAAAAATGTTAATTCATCCATCGGAAAATATGTTAATTCATCCATCGAACAATATAAGAAAATAAGCTATTTTGGTAGTAAAAAAGGAATATGAATGGTTTAATATATACTCTTTAAATTCGGAAAACTGTCATTTTTTCTGATTTAATGGCTGCCTAGTGCCTGGGGACTGGGCAGGGGGAACCTTACAGATGAGTGAAATATGCCATTGATTTTGGTGTTTCGTCATAAACCGAATAAGGAAGAATCTAAGGAACAGAACAGCATACAATTCTTCGTCAGCAATAATATTTATCTTGCGGCTAGAATCCGGTATATACCTGTCAGAAATGAAAGAAATAATTACATAATAATTATGTGTACCCTACAGTCAAACTGCAGCTCTTCTAAATTCTGAAATTCTTTTTAATTAACACACGGGAATATTGTGAACACTAGACTTGACGTCTTGAAGCTGTAGAAATTTATCTATACACTTTTCAGCTAGCTTTCTGTTGTTTGCTACAACTGAAATTCTTCCCTTATCTCTTGCGAATGTGGGTAATATTGGTAATATGAATATCTATAAAACAGAGACAGGGAGTTACTTATTGGGGTCTTGTCTTGATTACCCACCTACTGCTCAAAATCCTTAAACTTGCAAATAGAGCTAAAACTCACCACGCTGAGTTCAACTGAGTTCTTCGTAGAACACAAATCTGAAGTCAGTTTTTCGATTCAGCTTTTCGTTGGCTCGGTATAATCTTACAGCTAAAGCTTACAGCTGTGTGCTAGCGAAAAGCTGAATCGAAAAACAGACTTCAGATTCTTGCTTTGCTCCAGAAACTGTAATATCCAACTTTTGAGTAAATCTAAACCAAAAAATTTGGTTTCCCTTTGCCCTCCCTTAGGAATAAAAAAAATAGGATTTCGCGAAATCAAAAACTTTGAGATATTTGAACTCAGCTTATCGAAACATGCCCATATAAAATTTTAGCTCAATTTGTCAAATTTTAAGGACGAGACTCACTTAATGTATGTCTATTCTGTTTTTTCTGCTTACAGAAGATACCCGACAAGCTGTAATATTCGGGTTTAAATTTACTGTTATTGAAGGTATATTTGTAATGTAGTAATGCTTTTGAATGAAAACTGTAATGGGATCCAGTCCTTCCAGGGAGGGTGTCGAAGAAAGTCGACGAATTGATGGGATGCTGCTCAAGGAAAAGCAGCTGCTGAAAGCCCAGATCAAACTCCTTCTTCTTGGTTGGTTTTATCATTGTTGACTAACTTTATCCAGCTTTAACTTCTAATATTTTTATTTCAAATAAAAAATTAATAATATGAATAGCCATATCCGAAACGAGGACCCTACTCATTTCTTGAATACTGACTGCTGAGCTAACCAGTCCTGAGACAACTTCTATATCTGTATAACCAGTGCTCCATTCTAGGTTTTTTTGCTTTTTCACCTCTACTGATATTTAACGGAATTTTTAGGCCCTTCCAATTCTGGCAAGTCTACTATCCTGAAACAGATGAAGTAAGCTTGCATACTATCTGCCTTTACAATCTTTCATTTGCTGATAACAGCTCGGAAGCTATGATCTTTCCTTGCACTATATAAATTTTCAGTGCCCGCCCAAAACGTGACGTAATATGCCTTGCTCTAGAGTAGTATTGAGTCTTAGTAAACCGCTTTTTGCTTTTCCGGTCCGCAAATTGTTCTAATTATATTTATTTTAATTAAGCGCAGTAGTTTTAATAATCAAGTGTCATACTGTATGTATGGTGTCAACGTGACAAACCTAATACACTTGTTACCGACTGGTCAGATTTATATTTAAGCAATTTGCTAAACGCTCTCTGTATACTGTCGACGTTTTGAATTATGTGGACTATTAACATTATATATATATATATATATATATATATATATATATATATAAGTTAACCTTATTCGACATCTAGCGGCGTTTCGGTTTTGGGGCAGATAGTCAGCCGTTTGCGGTGGTCGAACCGTCAGCCAGCTGTTTTCGATTGGCTTAGCCGATTTTTGTAGGTGCATGATGGCCCAAAAAAGGCCGGCCGATCAAAAATCAAAAACATTTAGCCCATCTACAACCCAACTTACTTGTACTTGTTCCATCTCCATTACTGCTGCAGCAATCTGATGGGCTCCAACTATTAATACTATAGTGATAGCTCCCTGCAAACTAGATTCCAATCCATTGAACTAAAACAAGCGAATCGAAATCGAAATAAACAAACAAACAAACAAACAAACAAACTGAATCTACAACTATGGTTTGCTTTAAAAGTCAAAACAGACAACATTTGAATGAACACAATGAGAGTTTTCGAGCTTTAACACATAATCATGCAATATATGAATCTAGGTGCTAATTGGGGGAGTGTGTGCTAACGAGGTAGTCAGTCCGTGTAGCGAGAATTAGACTCAGTCGTTAGCATTATTTTAGGCATTCACTCCATATACATTGCGTTGTTGTAGAATATTACATATGAATGGATTTACAGAGGACGAGGTGAAAGAAACAACTGGAGTCATTTTCAGTAACATCATCAACGCCATGGGACAACTGATTCAAATAATGGATTCTCTTGGAATCCAGTTTGAAGTTCCGGACCGAAAGGTTTAGAGTTTTATGTTCGGAGGCCTGAGCATTAACTCTTGGTTTGGGCTGGGCTCTTCAGAGACACCTTTGTCTGAAACAGAGCGTCGGCTTTATAACAAAGTGCAGAGAAAGATAAAGACAAGCATCAACTGTAACAAGTTCGCTTTGGTAGCATCGTTTACTGATATCTAGGAAAAATATTTTTGGGAATCAAAATATTTCTCTAGACTTTTGAGTGTTGCCCCAGCCTAGCCCCAACACTCCTCTGAAATTATTTTGCAAAATGGAAGACAAAAGAGATCTGATTCCTTTTTTGGAATGTGCAAAAGGAATTATTAAATTTCTTTAGCTTCTTCTAGCTAGCAGGCTAATGTTGTCCGTTTCCTATGCAAGAGTCCATAATTCAGCTAGAAGTCTATTCTTCTATATAGTAGAATTATAGACTTCAACAAGTTAATGAAGATGCAAACACACAGCAGTCAGTCAGTCAGTGGTGTCTAGTGAATAGCTTTGCTTATGGAACCTGATGCAGTGATGTTGCATGGCCAATGTAGCTATTTATACGTTAGACAACACTTTCCTGAAATCGCCCGAATGATCTCTGGTGGTCCAGGGTGCAGGCTTCAAACCTGTAGCCGATTAGCGTCGGAGTGGTTCGATTCCACCTTTCGGGCGAAAATATGAACCAAACATTTTGTCTCTTTTAAAAAGGAGTTAGCAAAAAAATAAAACCAAATGGTTCGAAAAAACAAATAACTATCTGATGTGATCCTATGCTAATGTATTATAATTTTGGTGTTCCAGGTAGATGCCAAATTGGTGCAGAAGATTCTCAGCTCCGGCTGTGATCGTGATCCGGTTCCTTCCGAATTAGAAGAATCACTTCTTTCACTTTGGGTAGATCAGGGACTCAGAAGATGCTTCGAGGTGGCGGCTCCAACCAAGCTCACTCACTCAGCTCAGTAGTAAGTTAGGGTCTTTTCCAGATTATCTCCCCCGTGCTAAGATTTTTAAATTTGAGCAATCTAGCTAAAATTTGGTATGGTTGTGTTTTCAACCACGCTGAGTTCAAATATTGCAAAATTTTTCGGTTTCGCGTAATTTGGTTTTTAAGATTCGCGGGGGGGGAGGGCCAAGGGGAAAGAATACTTGTGTTTTCGTAGATTATTCTCTCTCTTGCTAACCTCTTGGCGTAGTTGCTTCCTTTGAACGTGGAAAAACCAGATAGTAATAACTAATAATAAAATCTAATTAAATGTAGTAAGCTGTAACACACAGACACTGTTATACACTACACCCAGATATTTTTAAATTTTTCGTTTTGAATTGGAACTTGTTATAGTTTCCTTGAAAATTTGGAACGGATCTTGAACGATGGCTCCGAATATGTTCCCTCAGTTCAAGATATTCTACATGCTCGTAAAGCCACATATGACGTGGTGGAAATCCTTTTCACGCTTAAGAATGTAAACTTCAGGTAAGCTATTCATAATAACAAACCCCAGAAAAATTATACTAAAAAGAATGAAAGCAAGTTGCACACCACCAAGTTCCCAAAAAATCGGGCACCTGCCGGAACTCGATCCCGCGGTTTACTGCATTTTAACACTCAGACGCTCTACAATTGAGTCAAAGGTGCTTCGGTGGAATGAGCTGTAACCGAAATTAGAATCTGATATGTAAAACTTTCAGTGCATTACAAGTGCATTACAAAATTGTAAAAAGGAACTTACAAACAGACGCTTCGATATACGATTCAAATGTCGTCTAAAAACAATTATCGTAGGTAGGTCTTTGTCCGGTGAGTCCTCTAAAGGCGTGATTTTGAAGCAAAATCCTTTTCGGCCTTCCCATAATTGAAATAACTCATGGTTTTTTTGTTTACAGGGTCATAGATGTTGGAGGTCAACGAACGGAGCGTCGAAAATGGATTCACCAGTTTGATTGTGTGAATGGTATCATTTTTGTCATAGCTCTCAGCGACTATGATCTCACCATGGAAGAAGAGCCCACTGTTGTAAGTAGGATCGGTTCAATTTACTAATTTCAATTTTTCAATTCCAATTTAATTTAATTTCAGTTCCAACTAGCCATAGCTAGTGGCAGAAAATTAAATTCAATATAGATACGGGCAGAAAGGTCTATTTTATAGTTTTCATTTGAGTCAGTTTGCTATTACAGACATCAAGTCCAAATGGGAAATTCTGGTATTTTTTGCAGACGATCGTCGTGTTTACCGTGTTAAGGTTTTAGATTTAAAACGCAAAAGTTTGTTTGATTTACCAATAGCGGAAGGGAAGAAGGGGAAGGTGGCCATTTAGCAAGTACAGCACGGCTTAGGAGTTGATAACAGCGAACCTCCAGTCTGTCTGTCTGTTTTAGAACCGCATGCACGACGCAGTCCAACTATTCGGAAGTATTGTTGAGAGTGAATACTTCGTCAAAACCTCTATTATCATGTTTCTGAATAAGAAGGATATTTTTGCCGACAAAATCAAGCGAGTCTCTCTTCAAATTGCCTTTCCTAATTACAAAGGTTTGAGAATTTTAGTCGCTAAATCATATAACTTAGAAGATGGTTCTGACATACACATAAGTGGCAAAAACTTCGTCTCTTTTAGAAATAGGAAACAGTATTCTGGTTTAATGAGTTCTAAATCAGTAAGTATCAGTTGTTTTATAATTGCTCAATATAGTTAAGCTGCAAATATTTGGAAGCCCTAACCAACAACCAACTACTGTCACTGAAATAATGTTAAATTTTATTTTAGGCGAAAATGACTATACTGAAGCCACCAAATACATCAAAAAACAATTTAAAAAGACAAAACAAAGTTCAGAACAGGATATATATTTTCACGAAACCTGTGCCACAGATACGGATCAGATACAGTTCGTTCTGGACGCTACAACAGACATGATTATATCACAACACCTCAAAGACTGGGGTCTATATTAAGTCGTTAAGTCTCATAACTTAAGGATCGTTTCACGCACTAGTTAGAAGAGCAGAGTAAAACTTTTTATCTTGAGTAACCTAGTTCGTGAGCCCTAAAATGTCTATTCAATTTTTAACCCTGTGCGCGAAACGGACCTTACGCCATGTAATTATATTTTTCCAATAAAAGGCAGATACCTGGCTGTGCGACAGTTTTTAGGATTTTTTGTGCTAATTTAAGGATATTACGTGGCAGTTGCTGCGTTCTCATTACAATAAACAAACACTAGACGTTGCACCGGTCTTTTCAATCTGACCTTCCAGGCTTCTGGTGGTCTAAATGTTTTAGCTTGACCAATCTAGCAACATTTAAAATGGATGTTATTTGCACCACACCAAGAGTACATACTGATAAGAGTATGACAAGCGTCACACTCTATGCAGTGAAGGCCAAAATTATGCTATGCGCGCTATCGGCTGACCCCCCCCCACGAATTGACCCCCTCACACCGCCCCTATATGGGTACATAGTCCCAAACGGGGGTCGCTCACTCGCTTAGCATGTTTTCCACATACAAGTGTTAAACATACACGCTTAAACTCCCTCCCCAAATTGGGCCCCTGTTAATTTCAGCGTGTAATTATGCAAAGCATAGAGCGACCCTCGTTTGGACCACGTACCCATATAGGGGCGGTGTGAGAGGGGGTCAATTCGTGGGGGGGGGGGTCAGCCGATAGCGCGCATAGCATAGTTTTGGCCTTCACTGCATAGAGTGTGACGCTTGTCATACTCTTATCATTATGTACTCTTGACCACACTGAGTTCAAATATTGCAGGATTTTTCGATTTCGTGGCATTCAATTTTACAATTTTTTCAGAATTTTTTACTCACAATAGGGACCTGGATTTTGGTACCTACGATTTAGCTGAAAACATGCAAAAACATTTTCGGGGGCTCAGAACACGAATCTGAAGAAATTTTTTTGGCTAAACTTTTCGTTCAGTACAAGCTTTCGCGGTAAACTTACACTTTTAGCTTATGCTAAGCTAACGAAACGTTGAATCGAAAAAATGTATCGTATTCATGTTCTCCGAATTCCGATCCCGAAACCGCTACATAGAACTTTTCAGCAAACTCGCAGCCAAATATTTTTGGTTCTCTTGCATTATGTGCATACACTGTGGATAAAAAATTGAGATACATAGGTCACCTTTAAAATTTGAACACGGAGGTCAATGGGAAATGATGTCAAATGGGAAAGATGCACTGAATGCATTGCAAAAGACATTGACTCTTCAGATATCACATGGCAATAGTGGGAAATTAAAGTTGCTTAGCAAGAGCGCCAGCAGATATTACTTCAAGACTGGGGCCGTATTCACCAAGTCGTGGTAGCCCTACCAGTGGTAGCCTTACCAGTGGTAGGGTTACAGACGGTAAGAAAACAAATTGGTTAACGTATTCACAACCAATTGGTTAAGTTACCGGTGGTTAACCAGTGGTTACTTACAGAGGCTAAAGGCTGAACAATGTTTTCTTTAGAACTAAAACTGTTTTCGAAATTGTATTTTAATGTTTATTATAATTTAACGAAATCACATTGTTTATTAATTGTATCATTTATTTAATTGTTGACGATTAATTAAGTTTAATTAAATTATATTTCCTGCAAATTTTAAAATTTTCTTGTTGGTCGTTTTACTATTTGTACTACTTTCAATTATTCTGTCAGTTAAGTTCTTAAGATTGAATTATGAATATATAGTGACTCCACTGGGGTAGACTGCTCCTATTTTTGCTAGACACACTTATACAAGGACAGTTCCAATTATAGTTGTACGTATCATTTAGCCTAGAATACGTTTTAGAAAAATCGACGCGTGAAAATGTGAGTTTTGGAAAAGTTAGCTTTAATCCACTATAACTTGCATTGTGGACACTCTCCACGGATAAACTTAAGTCATTCGAATTTTCTCATCAAGACCTACAACTTTCTCTTTGACAGTATTCTTCAATTCCCTACAGTTTAAGAGAACACAGTGAAAATTGATTTCGAGGACCAAAAATTACTATTTTTCGAAAAATCAAATATTGCAAGATTTCAACATTAATATGCGTTACGCACGCATTTTGGGACGATTGCCGAGGGCTAATTTTATGGTTTAGCATTTTCTCTTTCTGTTCGAGAGGAATAAGTTCTTCATGGCCGATAAATCATTGCTTTTTCTTCGAGCGAAACTAATCAGATTTGTACTAATCAAAAAATAGGTACTTCTCGGGAAGATTTTTGATAACATCGAATTTGTCAAATGGACTAGTTCGGTCTCTACAAACTCGCAGACTCTTCGCTTATACATAGTCCACTAAGCCTATCATATGTGCCATAATGTCTCATTTTAAAACAAATTTAGCTACTTTGTTAACAATAAATGCGCATTTGTCAAAAAACCTTCAAATATCCTTTGGCAAATTAAGGATCTTACTTCGAAAAGAAAGTTTGTATGATATTATAATTTTCGCTTGACTAAAACATAAAACTTATAAATAAAACCTAAGTGCTACTGCAGCGAAACCATTTTTGGTCCTTCCCAGCGAAAACTTAACAAGAAAACTGTTATTTACACCCAGAATATACACTGCAAACCACGCCCAAGGCTGGTTAGCAAAATAACTCTCTGTAAGCTACAAGTGGTATGCTACCACTGGTTAGAAAAGTTTGGTGAAATGGGTCTCTGTAAGTAACCAATTGGTTTAACCACTGGTAGCCTTTAAAAGCTATCACTGGTAGGTTACCAGAGCTTGGTGAATACGGCCCCAATACAACCAGGGTCTTTAGTTGTGCCATAAATGATGTGTGTATGACTTTTTTAATGAACTATGTATTCTTAACGCGATCTATGTTGGCCAAACCTCGCTGCTTCACTCATGACATTTTTCATTTGTTATTGTTAAACCTAATTTCAAAAAGTTTCCATATGAAGGTTTGATTTAAAAAATAAAATAATGCTCCTGTTTCGTTTAGTATTAAATTTCAGACTGTGTACATATTTTAGTTCTTATGTAAAATAAAATCAGTGTAACTATACGAAAGTAAAAATAAAGCCAACCAGCTCAATGTTTATGATGAATTAGGAGCCCAAACGTGGCCATGGGAATCGGGCGCATCAAAATATGGCAAATTAACGATCCACGGTACATCTGCAAATACAGTATACAGAAACAATTACTGAGATATGCCACAACTTGACCTTTTTCAGTTGTTACTTTGTACTTACTAACCTTAGGCTCATTATCAATATTATGTACTTGGCATGTTCAAAAGAAATTTCTGTCAGAACCATTAAAGCTTAAAGCAGCAATTTTACGACCGTACGATAACTTCAGGGAAACAAATTTTACTAAATTTCAACCGCTACTTGCTATCTTACCATCTTTTTCATAAGGCACTGGAGGTAAATCAATCGGCAAAGGGAATCTATCCGGTGAGGACAACGAAATATCAAAAGAATGAAGATCCTAAAAATAACTACATTTAAATTCAGTATAAACGCAAAAATAACCAGCAAATGGGACATAAAGAATTCATCCTTGTAAGGAGAGAGTTAACATTGCTACCAGTTCAGAACAGATTATGGTATATTCAAAAATATTCATATAAGTTAAAAATTCACCGCTTACGCTTGAACGTTACGTTTGACTTTATTTGCTGACATGCTATAACAATAAAACAAAAAACCAATTCATACAAAATATTCTGGCAGGAAAAGTATCCCCAATTCATAGGACCGGATCATCAGTTGGCTGTTTTTCTTTTCGTAACAACCCCAGGCAGCCTTTGACAAGTTCGCACTGAAACGCTAAGGCGCACAAATAACAAACATCATGACAAACTAATAAAGAAAAAATAAATTTAACTAAATTTTTATGCTTTTAACTAAAATATTATTACAGCAATCTGCTATCTGTCAAGCCAGCACAATAGAGACTTCTGTTTCATTCATCATGTTACCTTCTGAATGGTAACGAAAGATCTACAGTAGCTAAAGAAAAGCTGTATTACTATTTTCAAGAAGCTAGAAATTGCCGCAATAATTAAACTGAAACTGTGAAAAACTCTTATGAAAAACTCTACTCAACATACCTGGTACATAAAAACCATGCAAGCCTTGTGAAATTTGAATTGGGTCGACAATACGTTTTAATGTGAGGCGAAGCTCGGGTTCTGCCCACAACATCGCTTTTCCACTGGCTAAAATAACAAACGAAAATAATGTCAGTACAGCCAATACCTTACTTGGGAACGACATAAACGTTGTACAAAAGGAAAATGAAAGATATTATGAAACCATCAAATACTTACATACATCGCTAAAAAGCTTTGATTTGAGTCTTATCCATACATGGATAAGTCGTTTAGCGAAAGAGGGTGGGTTTGCAGTTAGGTTCGCAATACCGTTTGTTGGAGGACAGTATAATGCATCCCAGAAAGTGTTGTGTATGTTGTTTTATCAAATGTTTCAAAAATTTTGCGGCTTTGCCGGATTTGTTTGTTCTAGCGTCTATTTCGCTACTGAAACTGAATTTTTGTGCACGTCTTAGTTTTGTTATTAATAGTATATATAGAAAACAGGCGGTTAATTTTACTGCAATTTTGGCGATTTTAGCCTATTTCAGGCACTTTCTACACTTTTGATCTCTCTCCATACCCATGTTTTTTGCCGAACATAAACTCCGACTTACTGTAGAAATTTTCGCAAATAAGGTTGTTTGAGAGCAGTCTGGTAATTGTAGGGAAGGGAACCTCCGGCTGGGTAACCTTCAAGGCTAGTACGAACATTATTCACACTGGGGAATATCTGGAAAAGCAATGAAACAAAGCATTAAAACAGTTTTATGCTTAGTCATACACCAAAGCAGAGTTGACAGATTTCGACACCTTCGCCACTGATATCCAGTGTGCAGGCTTAAGTATTGCTGATCTGTGTCTGCTAAAGTTCTGAGACCCATTGAAAACAAAAAACGGAGATGTTTAATCGATTGTGAAAATGCCCACTGCTAACACAAACCATTAAAATTGCCACCGTTGAAGAGGAAAGAATAAAAAGAATAAAAAACCTTATGTAGTTTAGATTTAGATCCTGCTAAATTAAAGTACGATCAATGTGTGAGTAAAATAATGACCATAATTCATCATAATTCCCCATAATTCATGAAAGCTCAAATAGAGAACAGCAAAGAAATACGATCCCAGCCCAGTCAAAATCCATAATAACCTGACTAAATGCTACTTTTAATCTACTTTTGCTTTCTACTCTGACATTCTATCGGCGAACACTCAAATATCATTTCACTACATTTCCCTGTACACAATAAAACTACAAGCATACTAAATGAAAGGGCAGCTTTCGACCGAGATCTGTAGGACGGCTTGGAGCAGAAAGGCTGTCTAACAGTTCTCCAGTTAGCCACGTCTCGGGTTGGCTGCCCAAAGAGCCGATACTGGAAAACTGAGCGACGACAGGCCAGGACTGGTCCGGCTTGCATCCTCCTCCTCCTCTTCCAAGACTGGACTCCGACAAAAGCTAAAGTAAAAACAAACGGAAGCGCCTAATCTCCACTGATCTAGCTTGAACTGTTTGAGAGCTGAATATTATTGATCGAGAAACAGGTTACAGGATTAGGATTAGGATTGTAGGATTTTTTTAAAACGTTTCATTAAAAGGATCACTGAATAAGGGAAATATTATGTTAACGCAAAAAATCCAAGGATATTACTAGCTGCAGATGAACATGAGCACGGACAAGGGAAGGGTCCCCCACTTGTTGGTTTCATACACTGGAACCCTTACCGGCCCCATTCGTTCCCATTCCCACTTTCTGGGCTACTCTCCACACTCACTAAGAGGTGCCCAGAAATTGTTTATTCTGGTGTTAAAACTGAATTTCTGAATAATATGTATAGCTCAGTATAATAGCAGTTCTGCCATTTTTAAAGTATTTTTAGCTTTTTCAGACCATTTTATCTCTTCATTCATTTTTGCCAAGAACACCCCAAAGCAGAAAAAGTGGAACAGTACGTAAATACAGAAAAAGCTAAGAACAGCGTTAGTTACCGATTTCAGCCTGCTATGACCCCACAAATTAATAGCACTGCCGGAATGCCTGCCAGGAACAGAACCAACCAAGGATACTCTGAAACATTCTATATAAAAATAGACAGTATTTCAAATATGTATGTAATACATACACACTAAATAAAGTAAAACAGGCAAAGCTAAGAAATTAGTCTCTCTCGTAGAAGTAATAGATGCAATTCCAACATGATCTTTATGGTCATGTATGCAGCGATATTTAACGATTCTTTGAGACGACAGCACCGACATGATAAAGAATGGATAAAGAATGAAATAAAATTAGAAAAACAATATAAAAAACTCCAACCAATGCTATCAGCCTTAGGCTTTAGTATTCCGCTTAAAGTCATCAGTCGTTAATTACTTTATTTCAGATGCATCAACTGATTGAATTAATTCAATCCATCTTTCAAGACTTTTCAATTTATAAGACTTAAGATAGACCGCCAGATCTTCTTTAAAACCAGTCTTTGAATCTGGACCAGTAGCTGTGTCATCAACAAATGGCAGCAGAGGTGACAAATAAATTCTGAACAGAAAAAACAAAATTACATTACAAACTTTGTTTAACTTACTAATCAGGACCAAGAGTACATAATACATAAGAGTATGACAAGCGTCACACGCTATGTATTATGAGCTCGCTACATCCTCTGCACGCTATCGGCTGACCCCACCCCCAAAATCAGACCCCCTTGACCCCGCCCCTTGTACATGTATGGGGTCCAAACGGGGGATCAGGGTCTATGTTAGTATACTTACATGTTAAACTTGACGGAGCCCCAATCTGTGTATGAGGTCTAAGCTTGCATGATTTACACATCTGTGTACAAAATATACACGCACGATCCCGATCCCCGTTTGGACCCCGTACAGGGGCAGGGTGAGGGAAGTCTGATAAATGGGGGGGGGGGGGGGGTAGCCGATAGCGCGCATCGGATGTAGCGAGCTCATAATATATAGCGCATAACGCTTGTCATACTCTTATGTATTATGTACTCTTGTCAGGACTGATCATCAAAACTGATCAGAACATTTCTAAAATACAAAAGATAAGAAAGTGTTGGATGGGTGTACTCATAGTTTCGGTAAAATGCGACGTACTACCCAAGCAAATTGCACGATTGCATGGGCACGGTGATAGCATAGAATGTATGAATAAAATATTCTAAGAATAAAATCTGTTCATTTGAAAACACCAACTATTACTACATATATATGTCAGTCTTGAATTTATTCAGCAATTTCGAACATTATACAGCCCATCTGTGCTGTTACATTGTATTAGTCATAAAAGAACAAAACTGAAAATAAGTGAGCAAAAATAAAAAAGAACGTCAATAATTCTAATCAAAACTCCGTATCTTTACTATAGTACAGTATCCTAGTCTACAGTTAGTATTTACTGTAGTTTCGACGTACCCTTGTGTTTTCTGATGCCAGTCTCCCTCAATCAGATTCGCAGTATGGATGACTACGCGAAGTCCGGAAGAGTATCGAAGCTAGGGATGGGCGCGGAAAAAAAAGGACTGGAAAAAAAAGGTTTTTTTCCGTTTTTTTCCATTTTTTTCCGATGGGGTGGAAAAAGACTAACGTAACGGCGAAGCTCCAGTCCGCAAAAGGGGCGAAGTAGGGTGAATGTTGGTTAAAAAATGGAAGATTTCAAAAGGGTTAAGAAAGTAGTTTATTTGGGTTATTTTGTGGGGAAGGGTAGGGTGGGGGGATTTGAAAGGAGAGGGTATCGAAGCAACATCATTTTTCTGAATAAATCAAAAACATAAGCAAAGCTTAAATACTTGCTTCGGGCTACTAATCGATTCAGTGCAAACGTTTTACATTACTATACCCATTTCTATCTGTCCTCCCTAGAATACACATCATATTAGGTAAGAAATTAGTTCATAAACTTTAGCTTACGTATGATGTGTTCCATAAGGTATGTCCAGGCGTGCCTGAACGAGCATAATATTATCATATTTGGAGGCAATTTCTCGAAGCCCGGTCCAGTCATTCCCTGCGCTACCAGTAACAATCAGTAGCGGTTTCTCCCTAAACTACAACATCCGTGTCATTCGTCAATCAATAGTAGTAAAAAGGTCAAAGTAGAAGTTTTGCAAGATCTGTAAGCGGTCGACAAAACGCCAAGAAATCAACCAATATTTCTTCCGAAATGTTGAAAGGTCCAAAATACCAAAAATGTGATAATAACAGCAAAGCATCATACTAATCCGCAAGACTAATAAGATATACATACATTATGCGTACTTATAAATTACGCAGCATCTAGAGAGAAAAATACTTAAAATTTGATTTTTAACTCGTCCGCTGGATTAAACTGAGTTAATGTTAAACAACCTCGCTTAACTCGTGTGCAGCCAGGCCAGCAAAATAAAATCTTTAGTTTCTTTAAGTTTTAGTTTTAGTTAAAATAAGTTTCTTTAGTGACAGACAACATACCTACTGTCCATGGGATACTGATCTAATACCCAATTAAGGTCTATCATATAATTAAACTGAAACAATGAAAACATATTAAAATGCATTGATGCACCGAGGCAGCCACTAACGGGACCGGAACCGAGACCGAGGCTAGCTCTCAACCCTGGTCAGGACTGTGGCCGGGGCCAAATTATCTTAGTAATAACGATTTTGGAGTAAGCATGGATAATGAATTTGAATTCGGATTAAAATATTTCGTTTAATTCTATGCCAATATATCTGGCAAATAAACACAACAAGAAAATAATTTATGTGCTTAGAGCTTACCAACCTGTACTGACTCTTCAAAATCATTCACATCAATGTTTAAGATATCTTAAACAAATAAAGTATATAATTCTAAAGAAAATTAAGGAATATAATGTAAACACTAAACAGTTGTAGCTTCATACAAAGAAACCAAGACCAAACTACAGTCAAACAAAAATGTTAACTTAATTCATTTCATATATTATAAGCAAGCAAGTTTATAACTATCGAGCATTTAGTTCTACAGTTTTTCCACTACTACAAATAAACGCACCTCCTAGACTCATAGCTATTTCTGATCGATTCCATTGATCGTCAATACCTTCTACCGTAGTCAAATAGAAGCCAAAACTATTTTCCCAATTCGAAGATCTATCCGACGGTTCACCATTATTGGTTGTATCTGATGGGACGTCAGCTTCAGCTAAACCGAGGCAGACAAATTACACAACTAAGAACAACATACATTGCTTAACATAAGTTTCAAAGGTTTCAGATTTAAGTGAGATTAGCCAAGTGCAAGAAGAAAAAATAATGTCCTTTAATTTGATCTGCAATCTACTTTGTAATAAAAAGACATAACAAGATGTATATATAAGCAAATAAAATCAATGGGGTAGCAATGACCATGCAGAATGCTAGCTACCAGAAAAAACTGAGGGTACGATGGATAACAAAGATTAATGCATCCACTTCGACTCCCAAACTATAGAATTCTTGAACACAAAAACCAAACACAATTTATGTCATACAGTTTAAGCGATTGTCATTTTCCCCACTATTTTGACTGGCTGAATTTTGTTGACTTGCTGGCGGATCTTCACCTGATTGCTCCCTAGATCTCTTCTTACCAAAATAGTGGCCCTCTGAAAAATTAAAAAGCATAAAACCAAGAAAGTTATGGGGCCAAGTGGTAATATTCTAAATATGCACAACGCGTAGCCAGGAGTGGCAATATGCTACTTTGTCTCAAATTTTGACAATATAAATCTGTGGAAAGAGGAATTTTGAGGCGGCTCGGACTCGATTTACTGATTATCAGAACAACCACGCAAGAGGTTATTCTAATTCCGTGGCATCTTATTAGAAAGACATTGCTTCACGTATAGTAGTCGGGGAAGGATCAAGCCGGAGAAATTTATATACCCCGAAATAGTCAAAGAAATATATAAGACTCCGACGGGACAATTAAAGTAACGCTCAGAATCTGAGGTGATTCGAATCCTCAGTATCAATAGTCTGAATGGACACCATAATATTCCAATTAATATAGCTTTAACCTGGATGTGAGAATTGTTTGAAATGCTCAGGATTTCTACGATAGCATTCGGCACCATAACGACAAGGTGGCAGGTCCGAGTCAGCGATGTCTTTACTACAGCCAGGCTGGTCGCTCATTTCTTATTAAAGTGAAGCTTATCAAGCTTTGATCCAACTAAACTTTCAAACCTAAATTGGCAAAACCGGATGTTTAATGCAAAACTAGTTGATTTCACATCACATATTAAATATATATAGGCATAATTGTAATCAAATAGACATAACAACAGCACCTCGAATTAACCAGATTAAAATGTTATCTAGTCAGTTAAGGTGGTGATTCCTTTTTAGAGTCATCAACTTTGCACCGTTATTACTCATTCATTACTTGGAGTTGAGAAAGAAAGAACGGCTTTTTCCTACAGGAGCGGGGTAGGGGGCGCCCCCTCCAAGAAATCGGTTCCCCCTCCCAGACTTGGATCGCCCCCCTCCACGATTAGGTACTGCTGGCCCCCCAGACTTCAAAAGTCAACAGAAAAATAGTGTTTTTAGGGTAAATTTTGAAAAATTTCCGGTCTTGCCGGATTTTAAGGTCTATTTTAACATTTTTTAGCCATTTCAAGCTTTAAATTTTAAGGTCAAAATTGCTCAATTAGCTCAGCAGCAAAAAATAGCTATTTCTAAGCATTGTTTGAAAAAAATTTTCGCCCCCCTCCAGACCTGGGGAGGGGCTGCTCCCCAGGCTTCCCCCTTCCAGAAATTTTGGTTATATAACAAAGTTAAACGAGTCAATTTTAATCCGACATAGAGTTGTGACCGGGCCTTAAATCGGGCCTCCGGGCCTGGGCCGGAAAATTTATTAACGGCACAACACTAATCCAACCTGCTTGAGGGGGGGGCTCGAATTTCACTAACACTGGTTTGCACTAAATGTGATTAGCAAATGATTAGCGAATTTCGTGCTAAGCAATTGCTTAGCAAGTGCTTAATCCCAAACTCCTTTGCACCAAATTTGATTAAGTTAACCAACTGCTAAGCAGATGCTAATCAAGGACTCAAGAAGTAAATATTTAATCCTATTCTTGAGGAGGATTAACTGCAAAAATCCTGCTAATTTTTCGAAATTATTACTATCTCCAGTCAAACCTAATGGCGAAAATGTTTGCTAGATACCTAGAGGTTTCCCATGTTGCTGCGAACAGCAAGAAACCAAATTACAAATTTCGCTAAACAATTTGCGAAGTTTAATGAGATGCATGAAAGCATTTTAAGATTCTTAAATATATATTTGGAATTTGGAAGTATTTGACACGTTTAGTTTCATGCAAGAATAAAAATGCTCCGATGGGGTATGAAAAATGCTATATGGGTGACACTGGGTTTTAAGCGGACAGAGGACTAGATTTTAAAACGTTAATATGAGAGGGGCAGGTTGTAAATGCCAGGACGACTAGGTTAATAGCGCACTAATATGGACCAGCTTCGCTGAACAAACCCATAATCGCGGAAACTGTCCGGACTGATGCTGGTGGCAGTTCTTCAGTAACAGTTTGCCAATTTGTGAGCATAGCACTGCGTCTGCAACTATATATATATATATATATATATATATATATATATATTATATATATATATATATATATATATATATAGTTGTGTTCGTATATACTTAATAATTACATAATTAATACAACTTACAACTTAATTAATACAACTTAATTTAATTAATGCATATAATGGAACACATTAAACAACATTAAATTGGTGCAATTAAATTAAACTAAATTAAATTTAAATTAAAATTAAATTAAATGCAACACTTAATACAACCGTAAAAATTGGTTTCACAAATTCTGATCTAGCAGCTCACAATATATAAAACGCTTGAAGTATATCAAGCCTAATATTTCAAAATCAGCAAGCTCGCCTGAAAAACTGACGGATTTAGAACTTAAGACAATAAAGGTCAAATGCGGAGTGGAGCATGTGTACCCGCGAATATGGGTTGTTCAGCGAAGCTGGTCCATATTAGTGCGCTATTAACCTAGTCCTACTGGCATCTACAACCTGTCCCTGCAATATTAACGTTTTAAAACCTAGTCATCTGTCTGCTTAAAACCCAGTGTCGCCCATATTGCATTTTTCATGATCTATCGGAGCATTTTTATTCTTGTCCTATTTCATTTTTAAGGTTCTCAAAGCAAAAATGTTAAAGCTTTATGAAAGACTTTAAAAATTCCCCGAATAATTACGTATATATACGTAATAGTTAACCAAGCCATGGAACAAAGAAGCTTGAAAAGTATCAATTTCTCCATTTTTCTTGATTCTGGCTTGAGAAAACCCTCACCCACTGCAAACAGGAATATTTTAGAAAGTTGCAGAAAGTTATCTGTAGTTTGTTTTAAGCCATGCTGTACTTCAGCAGCACTCTACTGCAGCGCAACTAGACGCAAACGTCATTGCCAAAAAAGGAGACTTGAACGGCATGATTTATATTTATAGTGTTATTCTGCACGTGCCTGCAGTATTTTAGGCGACTGCTATTTATCTATGATTATTTATAGGCCATGCTGTACTTGAGCAGCACTCTACTCCAGCGGAACCAGATGCAAATTATACTATCGATGACGCAAACTTATACGGCACGATTTCAATTGCTCTTCTGCAGTTATATTCAAAATTTTGGACAATTGCAACGTATCTGCAACTAGTTATAGGCCGTGCTGTACTTCTGCAGCACTCTACTGCATCGCAACCAGATGCAAACTTTACTGTCAGTGAAAGAAGCTTATACGGTATATACAATTTCCAATGCTTTGCCGCGCTAATACGCGAAATTTCGGACGATTGTAACTTTAGTGTAGCTAGTAATAGGCCGTGCGGTACTTCAGCATCACTCTACTGCAGCGCAACTAGACGCAAATGTCAGTGCCAAAAAAGGAGACTTATACGGCATGATTTCCAATGCTATTCTGCGCTTGCCTACATAATTTCAGACGATTGCAAGTTATCTGTAGTTAGTTATAGGCTGTGCTGTACTTCTGCAGCACTCCACTGCAGCGCAACCACACAGCTGGGCTTTTTTACGGGGGGGGGGGGTGGGCCCCCCACTTTTTGGGTCCCCCCCCCCCCCCCCCCCCCCCCCCCCCCCCCCCCCCCCCCCCGCCCCCCCACTCGACCCCACCCCCACTTTTTTGGGCTTCCCCCCCACTCACTATAAGGTGCCCAGAAAATGCCAAATTTTAAGGATTTTTGGTTAAAAATTTCAAAAAGTTTTTGCTCAAAAATTGTCTATTTTGGTACTCAAACTCAATTTTTGAGCACTTTTAAGCATAGTTATAGTAGTATATGTAGAAAAACAGGCTATTTTTATTGCATTTTTAGCGTTTTTAGACCACTTTAGATTCCCCCCCCTTTTGGGCCCCCCCCCCCACGAGGGGGGGGGGGGCTCCCCCCCCACTCTCCCCACCCCCACTTTTTTCGCCTAAAAAAAGCCCAGCACAGTAACATCGTAATAAGTATACGAAACATCTATGATAGTTTGACATGTCCTAAACTATCTGTATGCCGAATTTGAAATACCAGTAACGAATGAATAACTTGTTATCGACGGTGCTGTGTTTGGGGCTGCACATACAGCACGGTGGAAGCTAGAGTGTGCACCAACTAACAGCTACAGTTCCCCCTTACTACAGACACAATATTCACCAAGTTTCATATCTTTAGCCGTTTACAGTAAGTCTACAGACAGCGTGCTATGGTTGCCATAATAGTACAGCACGATAGCAGCACCGCACCGCGCTGCGACTATGCTCATCGTGTTCAGCGACCCCGATAACCCTTATATGCGTCCCACTAGATGGCCCAAAACAACATATTTAGGCCTATTTTTGACTATTTCCTGCAGAATTGGGACTTTCCCGAAAAAAAGAAAAAAATTTTCCTAAAATGGCTATTTGGCCGGACCAAATTTGGGCCGGCCGCCAGAATGGTCCAAAACCTAAATCAAAAATCGGCCAACGTTATGACACGCTATATGACCGTCCCAAAGCTTCTTATGCAACAAACCGCGTCTCTCTAGCTTGTTCCCTGAGCCCTGTAGCCTGACACAAAAACGCCGCCAGGCCACTTTTGGTGGCATGCCACAGGTGGCATGCCGGGCCGGGCAGCAAAAAAATATAGCGCGGGGCACATGGGACCATATCGGCATTCAGAAAATATAAACCTTTCCGGCTGAAAACGTCTACATCTTTCAAACACCTCTGCACAAAATTGCATTTTTCCAAGCGTGACTTACATAGAAAAAAAACAAATGGACCGAACTTGTCCGGAAGCGAAAATTTTCAAAGTTGAAAATTTTGACCAAAACTTTTTTGCAACTTGTTGCACTCGCTGTGTAGATTCCAACGATACCAAACTTGCCGAGTTTCGTTCAGTATTGAGCTGGCACGGTGCTCGAAGAGGTCTCAAAGGGCCGCGCAGCGCCTTTTACACCCATATTATAGGGGGTCGCTTTCGCGCCCCCCCTATAATACTACAGTTAACACACCAACAATACTCATCCCAGATAGAGACATGTATAATAGAACGAAGTTAGCAAAGTTACAGGGATATTTAGTAAGGGGAACAAATATAGGGAAAATACAATAATTAAGAACTAAGTCTCACGTCTCTAAAACTAGAAACACCTGATTCAGTTCATAAATTGGTTTCTTGCATCAAATTTAAAGACTGCTGATGTATTTCCTGAGAAAAGGTTAAGCAAGTGATTAGCAGATGCGACAGTTCTTGCAATCACATGGTAATAGCATAAAATTCCCGTAGCTGATTGGTTCAAATACAGAAATCCACCATTTTCATTGGCCATTTCTTGGCAATGCTAACCATTTGCTAAGCAACTGCTAAACTGATGATCTGTTAATCAATTGCTAATCAGATGTGGTGCAAAAGAGTTGTTGCTAAGCATGTGCTCAAGATTAGCACTTGTTTAGATGATCATTTGGTCTTCGGATTAGCAAATAGTTAATCACATTTGGTGCAAACGGCCGTAAAAGTTCGATGTTTGAAAAGCTAGCTAGTCTTTTGCCACATAATAGAATCAGGTTTAGTTGAAAATAGTTTAAAGTTTGAAAGAATTCCATGCAGCGCAGCGTCCTGTGGAGCCATCAGAAGTTGGTGTTATCGGCCCAAAACTCGACATGACACGTACACAAACTTCGCCTCGCCCTGATCGCTATGCGTAATGTACGGTACCAAAATTTTCCAGAAATATTTCTGACACATAGCGCTTTGACATCGTGTAAAATGATCCTTAAATCAATGTATACTTTTGTGTGAGTCGTGAGATACAATCAAAGTGACAAAATTGTGTGTTGGTCTATACGGGTGGAGATTAACTGACGTCTAATGAGCTGTGGTTTACCAGATGAACCCAACTTTGCTCCAATTAATACTCCAAGTATCTGTTTTAGCTTTTGCAAAAGTGACGTGATTTCGTTAATCCCTGCGTTCGCAGTGCTATATTAAATTATCGATTTTGTCGCTGTTATTGGTGCCATTTCGAAGATGTGAGTCAATTACTCCAAGTACTGCGGCACAATGGGCTGCAACTTTGCGCATTACAGGCCAGTGAGTGTACCAAGATGTGCAGAAAGCTAGCTCACTAAACCTCGCTCCAATGCTTATAAATGCTAGATTGATTTCTTGAATATGGATAGCGATCGCTCCAAAAAGCTTTCAGACAGTTGTAAGCGCATACTGCGCTAAGGAAGCGTCATATTGAAAAACGGATTTCATATTCGGATTCAGCAGGTCAAATAACCCCTATAAGCACATTCTCGGCAAAATCGGAGACAAAAATTTTTGACCCCATTTTTACTGCGCTTAGCTAGCTTTTACGGCCTAAAAATAAGGGTTATTTCTTAACAAAAAGTTAGCTAGCACACTAAACAGAAAACCAACGCCCTCGAAACTTGTCGACAGTTTGCTCCTATTAGAGCCTAATAATGGTAAAAAGCTTGGGTAGGCTAGGGGCTGTCAATTTTATTATATCAAAAACGGCGCACGGTCATATCGCAACTTTTTACCAAATTTCAAACTTTGACCTGTTATTGCTAAAGAAGGAAACAACGCTCGAAAGCCGGAATACTTTTAATATTTAGTACTAATAACAGTTAACATTTGTGACAAAAAAGTTTCAGAGTTGGTCAAACCGTTAGTCCACCAGGGTTAGTGCCAGAATCGATGTGTGTTAGATATAATAATGCCCACTACGGACTATTTAACCTTGATATGTTAGCTATCATATGCCAAAAGGTAGGTCTCTCTGAAGAAGTTGGGCAAAACCGTTCGTAGCCCCCATCGCTTAAGACTAATATTTATGTTTAATCCGCCTCCAGTATTTTGGCAACTTAAAATTTTTCTCGATATTTCTTTAATGGTGGGTTAACGGATTGATTAACCTTAACTCGTTAAATTTGTGGATTAAACGAGTTAATCTACCACACTTAATACGTAATCTTTAAAGAAATGGGGGCTTAGGGTTACATTGTTGTTCACCACTCTTATGCACCTGACATCCGGGTCAGTTTTCTGAGTTTCATATTCCCACAGTAATGCCGAAATGCAATCAGTCAATGCACGCTAAGGTGTGCTATAAAGTATACATATCCTACTGTAAAAAAAGCAAGACGACACTGTATAAAAAGATTTATTGTACAAAAACAAAATTAACACAACAACGAAACAAAAAAATAAGAACATTAAATTGTACTAAGCTTCAGCAACAATTGCATATGACAAATTCTTTACTAAAGCTAATCGGAATAGCTGCAGTTGATCCTTTAACAGTGATTCGCTCTGAAAATAGTGAAATACAAATGCATAGGTTAGAACAGAACTACACACGAAGAAAATGAATGACAATCATGATGGGAACAAAATAAACAGCCTCCGGAGTGCCTAGGAAAGATTCACCCTACGGACAAGCGGAAACAGAGGTTCAACAATCAGCTTCGTTCACTATTTCCGTTCTTGACTGACTGAGAGCTAAGAAAGCCAACGAAAGAATGGGCAGGGGAGAACCAGAGCTACTGCTAATTGTTTTGTTCAAGTTTACTCCACTTTCGCTCGCTAGCCAGAAAATGTTGAAAAAATATTTTGTCATGACGCAGTGTAGTCAGAAAATTCAACTTTTGAACTGATGACAGAACTAAAGATTTAAAGCGGAAGAATTATGAGGGCAGATCCAGGGAAAGGAGTTTTGGCGGCTGAAACCCTAACCTTTTGGGAAAATTTTATCAAATTTTTACAAAAAGTGTAAATTTGTGTCAAAACCCCTCCTTTTAGTAAATTTTTTTGCCAAAACCCCCTGCTTTTCAAAACCCTGGATACGCACGCCCCTGGACGTAGGTACCGACTTTAGTGAAAAATTTACATATCAATAACTTTCTTCGTAACTTTCTGTGCATAGTAAATCAATCTAGAATATTTGAAGCGTTACTTTTCCTGATGATGTCACGATGGAGGTATTCAGAAGTTCGAAATCTTGAACAAGCTCCTCCAAAGCTTCCATCAATTGATAAGTCTGCCGAACACTGAAAAAGACATTCTCTGAGGAGCCGTCGTCGGAAGTTTTCAACAGATCAAAGGCATCCAAAAGAAGAGTTATCCAGAACCTAAAATCAAAAACAATAAGCATGCAAATAGCAGTGTTGTACACAACCGCCACAGTGAAGCTAAAGATTTTTTGCCACTGAAAAAACGTTTCCAAATCAATAATTACCCATTTCGTAGCAGCTCACCTTTTTGGAGCTATTTTTGAGCAAACAAGACTGGTCAAGACATCGCCAGCTTTCTTCTTTTCTCCATTTTCATACAATCGATAAAATTCTCGATATTTAGCTAAAATCAATCAAGATCAAAAATGCTAAATAAAATCATAACGCACCATACCAATAATTTAGAAAAGCAAGCTGGAAAACAGTTCGTTATAAATATCAGTTCCCATACAATGATTACAATGATTTTCTTTTTACATGACAACCTCTACAATATTCCGATAGAGGCAGGAGCACCATGTAAGAACACAGCTCGCTGAGTATTTTGCTTCTTTTAGCAATCAGAAATGAAAGGGACTTTTCTCGCGCAGACCTCCTCTGCGCACTTTAGAAAGCCATTGTAGAGCTAAGACTTCAATTTATTTCTAATTTTGTAAAATTACAACTCGTCTTTGGAATTTCCCTAGACGCGAGTGGACAACCCTACGCATAATGCTTAACATAAAATAAAAATACGTATAGTTGTTACATTAATCATACGAAAACAACTAATTCTTTACCTAAGAATGCTAGTGAAGGCGACAACAGCATGGCATCACCCAAATGATCAAGTAGATGCAAGCTTTGTAACAGACCTGTCTCACCGTAGCTGGTAAGATAATTCTCAGCAAGATAGCTGGCAAACAGGGGATCCTGGAAACAAATCAAAACAATGAATACATATTGAGATATAAAAAAATGAGTCTTAAAGACAAAAACTGAAAATTGTGCCCCAATTACGGTCCCGGCACCCGTAACTATAAACAAAACTATAACTGATCCAACTTCATTAATTTTGTAGAAGAAGCACCGTTTGAATTAGTGGGTTGAATATTTAAAATTAAAAATAAAATACCTTGCACTGTAAACACCAGCTAAGAGCTGAGCTAAGACAATTCTGCTTCAATAATCTGATACCGCGTTGTCGACACAAACTGTTGGCTGAAACAAGAGTAATATAGATTACAAAACAAGAGTAGAAACTTTTACACCGCTACCATGCTAGTAATGCTCATTATGTACTCTTGGTAATGCTAGGCACGCTTGGTTCGTTACTGCTAGGAGGAAATAACGGGACTCGAGAGGGTAACCGGCGTATCCAGAATTTAGAAAAGGGAGCAGGTCGACTTCAAAAGGAGGGAGTCCGACGTGAAAATTGTTTAAAAAGCTTCCATAAGTCCACTAAAACTAGCGAAAAATTTACTTTTGTCTCCCGAAAATCCTTGCACAGAACAGATCAATTGCACCCATAACTAGGAACTAATATTATCACTACTAGACACAAGTATTACTGTAAAATCGTCAGTAATTTCTGCACATTTGACGTTAAAGTAAAAGAAACTGGCAATAGGAAAAAACCTTCCTATCTGTTAAGTCACTTTAACCATGTGATAAAGTAGGGTATGGAGGTGCACAGACTGGCAAGAAATGTGTAGAGACTTGCGGCAAGAAGGAAAAAGGTAGACCCCTCAGTGATGCTTACAAAAAATTGCACAAGTCCGACGAGTTTTTCAAAAGTTTTTAAAAATTGTTTAAAATCGTCAGTTTTTTAATAATTTCAGGCAGAAAGTTGTAAAAGCTTGCCTAGCAATTTTTGCTAGTTTCGGGACAGATCCACAGAATCGGGCCATATGTACAACAACGGTGTGTGCGCTTACAACGGTTAACTAAAATCTAAACCATCAATAGCCGTACCAAGATCATGTAAATCCCGATGCCTGCATATTTCAACCAGTTTCAATGTTTTCCGATCAGTGTCCAAAGGAATGCGTTCCAATACTAACTCAAGCTGCTGTCTAAAACCGAACTAACCAACAGACCGTCAAGAGAATTTATTCAGTTGAAAAAATAATAATGACTAATGCAAGGCTTATTCTAAAGGGAGTGAGTTGACATAAAAGAAAGGGACGGTTTAATCCTGCAAGTAATTCATATAATGCAACAACCTAGGTATTTACAAAATAAAGTACAACACTTAAAAACTTTGAAAATACAGCCAGGTATGAATGTTAACAAACACAAGATGAAGTTGAACCATAAAACATTCAGCACCCCAAAAAGCGTCAAATTGCCCAAGACAGGTGAGTGCCAAATCTGGTACAATATTTTGTCCTGAAAACATCGCAACTGGTGCGATCCTTCACATCTGCACTCGTAGTGGAATGTGCTCACAGAGAATTATATTGATGAGCTCAATGCTACAACTGTCTCATCAAACTACACAGGTTGATGTACAAAAAAAAAGTGCGTACCTGCCGAATGTTTTGCAATGGTCGAAGTAGGATAAACCAGCCTGCCAGAGACTAAAACAGAAAACAACACCTATTTAACAGCTAAATACTGCGAAGTTAGACACTATAAGCAGTACACAGATTACAGAAAATCTAAGAATCCTTAGGTTCAATACCTGAATTTTGAACAAAATTCGTGCCAGATTCATGCTTAATTCATTGTATGTAATTACATTTCA
>JASAND010008671.1:0-52811 GCA_030248195.1 Trissonchulus latispiculum
TTCCATGCAGGAAATTGCAATAAAGATGTGATTTCACTTCGTATACTCCATTTTTGCACTGTTCCAGGTTGGAACACCAAGATGAACGTAAATCCGTAATTTATAATGGCTTGACAATAACTAGATAATTTGTGGTTATCCGTATACTTTCCTAATGCAATCACGTAATTTTCATAACAACATCAAGACGTTTGGGGCCTCTCTCTCTCTGGCCCCAGAGTTCAGGGCAGTAACAACTCCCTGTAATTGAAATATCACATGATTTGAAACTAGAATAGTAAAAGATAACAGGTTGGTTTGATGAGAAGATGGTTCATTTTACCCTATCCATATTTCCTACGTACTTATTTATTAATTCCTCTATTTCAGGTATACCATTAATTATTAAGCAACACCATACAAGATTATTGATTTTCGATGTCCATTATTGCCATTTGAGAGTAGTTGACAAAACCTGAATTAATATTAAATGTGAACATTTCGTACAGTTGATTTTTCAACTGTACCAACTATTAAGCAACCTGGGTTTGTTACTCTTAACTTCAGATATGGTGCAAATGTGAAACAGCACCTACTCGCGATTGTAGTCATTATTACAGGCTAAACACAAACTGAACTTGACCGACTAAACTAGAAATGGCAATAATAACTTTCACTTGTTTTAGAAATAAACCAACAATACCTTAACTAGAGAATTACTATTAATACCATCCTTACGTAATACGGCTATACCTCTTGCGCATGGCAGATCTGCAACTGTAGTCATTATTAGGAGCTAATTACTAACAGGATTTGACCTAGCTAGTTGGTATTGGCTATAAATACATTTGTTTCATTTGGAAATAAACTGACAGTATGCATATCCGATGAACATAGTATTTCTGAGTACAGAAACTATTTGACACAAGACGCGTTAGCTAATGCAAAATTGACAATTTACATAATCCCTTTTTATGCGATTCGTCCGCACTCTTAAAACAGAGTAGCTTACGCGGACGAATCGGGGATATCCCAGTGTGGACTGCCACGAGCCTAATGTGGGGTCCCAGTGACCTTAGATTCTAGTGCTCATACCTCATTTGCATATTTCCTATTATAACCTAAAACCTAAATTGCTTACGTAACTCCGCATTCATGAACTTTCAAACATACATACAAACTTGGCTATTATTATTTTTCCTGCCTATTATCTAAGTTTTGGGGTAATTCCGGTACCCCACACAAACCGCGCTTACAGGCAGTCGCTATGCATTCAGACGACCACATTCTCGTTAATCTCAACCTATCATTCAAACTGTAGCATTCACGCATACCTTAAACAAGTTAATACTTAACTACGTACTCTTATTTCCTAGCTAAACAATCTCTAACAACAATTATGCAAACATTTGGACTACTAATTAATGAACATTCGCGCTACACTTATACACCATTTAGACTAGAATATACTCATATCAAACCCTAGATACATTCGTTCACACGAACCACAAACATACCTTTATCCTGCTTAATATCTGAGTTTTTCGTTCACTCGGCAGTGCTCGCAACCTTCGTCAAACAGAAGGAGTTTCCGCGAGTCACGACACACATACAGTCACAGAGGTTCACACAAAAATCATTCATACACTCGTACACACGCAATCATACAATTTCTTAGCTAATCGTTACTTAACTATTTCTAGTTACCAACCTAATTACAACTGCAAATACGACAATTCCTAATACCAGCTACAACTAATGTTATTAATTTCTTAGATACTATTTTAAACACATCCTGACAATATTAACTGTTAGGTTATGAGAAACTTTTTGTGAAAACCTTGGTGCGAGTTTTAGTGTTTTTAAAACTCGTCTTTTAGCGCGGAAGTTTGAGAAGTTTGTGGTATTTTGAGAGAATTGTTTGGGAATTTTATGAAAGCCATGTGAGTAATGATTGCCAAGCAATCATTACTACAAAGAAAACTACTACAACAGATTAATATTAAAACATAAACAATTGGGCAGGGAAGCCGGTCATTCCCTTTTAAAGCTTCTCAATAATTAATTAATTAGAACAACTCATAGCTTTTAGAATTCGAGTTAAACATCCTAGGCTTTTAAGGACCTATGGTTTTGGAACCGACCTAAAGCTGAAATAAACGACATAATACAGAACAATAAAGTTTCTGGATTAACTGCACCTGGATTAAGAATATGGCCGGCAACTCCTAGTTGCCGGCTGTGGGGGACGAGTCTTAAAACTAGCTTATATTCTCTTTAAGGGTCATACTTTTGGAGACCCACTAACCCATCTTAAGAAGGTGGGTTCCCCACTCATTTCTTCCCAAAAAACTACAAAACATATCATTCTTTTCTGGCCCCTAAAGGCCCTAGTAAAAATAAACTATAATTCATAGGTCGTGGCTTGACCGAAAGTTTAAATAAAAAGGTAACATAAAAATAAGAGTGGCTAGGCAAATCTCAAGACCCCCATCGCACAGGAGGAGTTTACATGAGCTGCCTTCAAAAAGGAAATCATAAAAGTAAAAGGATGAAATAATTAATAAGGGGCAAAACTCAAGACCTCCATCGAACAGGAGGGGTTTACATGAGCTGCTCCGTAACAGAAAATCATAAATTAAATTATAAGAATAAACTAAAATTGGCCTTGGGCCCACTCATGCTAGAAAACTGAAAAAATTGGCCAGAAGGCCTTGTATCAGAAAAAGGGAAAATTCCTGCCCGTAGGCTTAAAATGATACGCAAAAGCTTGGCCCGAAGGCCCATATATCATAGAAAAAATTGGCCGAACGGCCCCAAAAATTACAATTATAAAAGTTGGCCCGAAGGCCCAAAGTAGTAAAAATCACGGCCAAAAAGGTGGCCCTTATTTCTTCCTAGATTTTCTCCTCGTTGTAGTTTCCTGGCCGGGCATAAAAAACCCATTTGGCCCTCAATTGAGTGTGTTCGCGGTTGGTCTCAATCTCTTTTCTAGCCCGAAGGCTAGAAAAGTCCCTAGTCTTTTACCCTAACCTGGGGAAGATGCGTTTAAATCTCCGTGCCAAAACTCTGGCACACAGCGGAGACGCATCAGAGGGGAGAGGGGAAAGCAACCTCCTGAGGTTGCTGCTCAAGCGAACACTGACGATTTGGAAAAGTTTTGGACCGAGCTGACAGCTCTCTGACAGCTCGGTGACAGGTCATTAAATCGGGTTGCGGCGAACTTTTCTTTTATTTTTAAGGCAAAGCTTCTAGAAAGTTCTAGAACTTTCTAGAAACTTGCCACCTTTTGCACGTGGGGCGCAGCGGCGGACTGAGCCAGCTGGCCATCAAGGGTTGAAATTAATGAGATTTAGAAAATATTACCCCCCAACTGACCCCTTTTTTGATAAATTTCGGGTGCTGAAACTCGGCGAAACTTTGCGAAATTTTCTTTAACACATAAAGGTAACCAAAGGGAGAAATTGGGGAATTTTCTTAACTTTGTCGAATTATTACCGTTTATACATAATTTTCCGTAAGTTAAAAATTACATCATCATAAACTACACACTCTCTTACGTATATCTAGCTACTTAGTTTAATATTTATTTTAATAATAAAGGGGATTAGCCCCCTCTAACTGGCATCACTTGGGCTAATACTGCTATTTTCTTTTCCTTTCTTTGTTGGCCTTTGTCCTCGGCCAAAAGTTCATGCGAGGACAACTGCTAGGCCCAAGAAGAAAGAGGCCTAGCAGTGTAGAAAGGAAAAGAAAACAACACCTGACTGAGGTGTAGTCTAGGAGGTAGACAACCTCCTAGACAATAAAAAGGAAAGGTTTGACTTAAGTCAAACCGAATAAAAAGGGCTTTTTAGAACACTCCTTTTTGGAGTGATAAGATTACGAAACAAAAAGTAATCTTATAAAAACATTTTTACTTGTAACTTTCCTATTCTTGGGAGTTGAAAAGTCGGGTTTGCATTTTTGGAATCAGGATCAAATTCTCTTCCATATGAGCCCAAGTCATGTTTCGGCCCAAAATTACGAAATTTGACCAAATATTAGCTAATTATTACTAATTAACACTTATTAACCCTATCTAACTACGTACCTAGCTATTCAGTACCTAATATTGAACCATCTTCTACCAATTTGTTATTTTGTTGATGATTCTCGTATGAACACTCTTTATTGACACTTTAAACTTTAATTTAAGAACATAAAGGACTTTTATTCCTCTAATAAAACTGGGGAACGTTCTGATAGTAGTTTATTAGGCATTTTCCGACCGGAAAGAGGGGAATTGAGAGTCTTATCCCGAGATTATCAAAGGTAACTACCCTTCTAACTGGATCAAGGGTAACTACCCTTTTAACTGGAATTTGTAATTTCGTGTTAGTAAAGGGGGTTAGTACAATTAAAGGCCGTTCAGGCTTCCGTTAACTATTAAAACTGATTTTTCTTATGCTATTCATATCCACTGCGTATTTGGGTCTTCCTTCACTGTTAAGTTATTTAGTGCCTAAATCTAAAATCTTAGTCCCTAATTGAGTGACTAGTAGTTTTCACCTGACAACTCTGGCAATTAGAACGAGACATAGCAAAATACATCAAATATCCTAAACATTACTTCCAGTCAACTTAATCATTACTAAATCAGGACTTGTCATCTTCTTTGTACTGAAGCCTTCATTTCTTCGTATGATTCCTTATTCGTCAATTAGTTCTCGAAATTCGATTTTTAACGTTTATGAAACTCCTTTCATTACATATTTCTCCTCAGCCCGGCGAGCAAGCTCATCCCAAAATTCTCCAATCGGTCTTATCATACTGCCAGAGTCACTACTTTTTGAGGACTCCGTACTTACATCTGACTCAGACTCATCATAGTCCGGTTTTGCACTGTGAATATTTTGAACCTGACGCTGGAGGTTGAACGCCCTTGTGAAAGTCTGACCACATTCACCACACTGGTATGGTTTATTGTATTCGCAACTAGACATCTTTGTTAGAGTTAAGTATTGTGCCTGCTTTTATGTACTTTGTCGTTCGTGCTTTTATGTACTTTGTCGTACGTGCTTTTATTGATTTCGCTTGGTGCTTTTATGTACTTTGTCTTTGGTGTTTTTATTGATTTAGAGTCACTCCAAGCCTGCTCCGAGCTAACATCGAGTAAACACTGAGCATACACCGAGCTTACACCGAGCCTTGTCAATAATGGTGGGGGTAATTTTCGAGTAATGTCACAGAACAAGGACTAATTTACGTTTTTATTGATTCACAGTACTCGAAGTAAGTCATGTCTTGATTGGAGAGCCAATTCGACGCGACGACTTCGAGTACTTCGAGTACCCCTTGGACGACGCCATCTTAAATTTTACTTTTACCCACGCTCACCATATGTTATCCCCTGGGACCACGCCGAGTTGTATTTTAGCTACCCTCCTGGGACAGTCTGTCGAGTTTGATTAATGACCTAATCGGTCGGTGCTTTTGATTTTGGTCCCTTGGGGACCGCTAACTACCCTCTTGGGAATTGACAAAAATCTATAAAAGGAGCAAAAATCGAAAAATGGATCAGTCTCATTCGTTCTTTCGTGGTGGACGGTCGGTTTTAAAAGCTCTCTCGAAAATGTTGTGGTGGTGTTGGTTTAGTGTTCAAGGTAACGATGTGGAAATTTGGGACTACAGTGCGTCATGCTACTTCACCTCGGAAACAGCTACTGAGGATGGGAGGTCGGTTAGTTTTAAATTTAAGGGAAGTTTCGGATTACCATTTTTGGAAATTTTGAAAGGGCCGGACTTGATAGCTAGGTTTAACGAGATAATTAGGTGAGGTAGGTTAGACAGGTGAGTTAGGTTAGGTAGGTAGAAACTGTAGATGAGCCAGATCGGTAGATTAAGTAGGTACGTAGTTAGCTTAGGTAGGTAGGAGTCCGGTAATGGGCCGACGCCGGGTCCCAACCCCCGGGGGAAGAACACAGAGGGACGGATAGTCGGTAGAAGTGCTGTTACTCTTGACATTGGGAGTGCTAGGTGTACTGGAGATGCAGAGGGTGCAGGGAGTACTAGGGGTACAGGGCGTAATGGGGGCATCGGAAGTACTGGGTGCACATGGGGTACTAGGGGTACAGGGGGTACCGGGAGTATGGAGGTACAGGGGGTACTGGGGGTACAGGGGATGCAGGGGGTACAGGAGGTACTGGGGGTACTAGGTGGTAACATTCCTGTAAGGATAACAGGGACTAGGAAGTAAGTCTCAATCCAATGATTGCGGGTCGAAACGGCCGCCCTATACTACTAACGGATGATATCCCCCAGTGATGGAACTGGGTAACTTAGCATTGACCCGGCGACCTGGTTGAGCCCTGACCCGGTGACCCGGTTTTTCAGAAAATTCAAAATTGTGCAAAAATTTTGATTTTGCCTAGGAAGGCTAAATTTTTGGCTTCCGTGTTCCATCACCACCGCAAAAAGAATATGTAACTATGACATGCATAACAGTTTGCTCTAGGTTTTGTAAAAGTAGTTAAAAAGACTGTAGCATTTTCTAAATTAATGCAGAAATGAGTTGGCAAAACCAAAATTTATCCGTCACGAAATTTTGGAAAATCAATCCATGCAATGGGGAAAAGTACAAAAAGTCCAGTCCAAAAACACGGAGTATATACTTTCGAAATTGGTTTTTATTTTGTATTGCGTAAATTGTTCACTTATCTTCAACATCTACCTTGCTTGCGAAAAGAATCTTCAAACTGCATATACTAAATAGGTTTATGCTATAATCATGAAACTGATAAAGCTAAACAATAATCTGCCAGAGACAGATTTAAGCAACATCAAGCTGCGAAAATTGAGACTAAAATATAAGAAAAAAGCAAATTAATATTGCGCATCGAACTAAAATTTAAGCTAAAATTTTAGCTTCGTAAGCCAAAAATTTCAAAAATTTGTAAATTCAGAAAGCCGGGTCAAGACCGGGTCGAAGCTTTTGACCCGGTGACCTGACCTGGTCCAAAAGGTGACCCGAACTGACCCGGTGACTCGGTTCCATCGCTGATATCCCCACAAACTGAACCTAGCTCTGTGTTTACGTGCTAAAGCTCGAAAACGGAAGCAGTGTGCTCTTGTTAATTTTGTCTTTTTCGAACTTTAGCACAGAAGCCAGCACAGAATAGCCAGGGTAACAAAGAACGGTATATCTTTCTTTCAGTCACTAGGGACCAATATTGGGGGAGGGAAGCATTTCTTTGTCTCATTAGAGTTGCGTTCCATTGCTCGCATTTGTTTTGTTTTGCCTCTTTTGCGAGAGGGAGGGCTTAGCCGTTTGCATGCACCGGATGTGTCACGCTTATAATACATTGAGTATACACCTATGACAAGCGCCAACTATATGGATTATGTACTCTTGTTGCAACTCAAGAGTAGTCGTAAATTCGTCAACAGGTTCCGGTAGCGGAAACTAGAATCTGTAAACAAGACTGCATAGTTACTTAGAAAAATTATAAGCTATTATATATGTGTGTAGTAAGTAATGCGGATCAGGCAGGTAAAATTTACTAACTTACCTTCTTAAGTGCAAATTATACAGTCCATTACTTAAATTTAAACTTCTTTTCCAAATTGTTGACAGAATGCATGTATATATGTACAATATACAATGATGGATTGGATCGAATGCAGATTTGTTACAAATTTTTTCTATTCTAATACCACTTGTAATGTTACGGATGAATTAAAACTCGAAAAGTTAAGAAAATTCATTAAATCATGGATTGTGATCTGAAGTGGAAATGTTTACTGCGATATTTCGCGAAAATCTGTTGCTCAGAACCTAGAATGTAATATGTGATCGTCCAAGCAACTATTGTGTTAATTGGTAATTATGCTAATACCAGAGTTGCCAGTCAGTTCAAAACACTCAGAAATTCACGAATAGGGACATAGGTTCTAGTGTGGTTAGGAAATAGGGTTAGAAGTAGCACTATAACCCACTCAAATGACGTAAAATGGAATAGAACTTCAGCGCAATACAGCATAATAAGGGTTAATTCGGTTTGCCAACTAATAATGGAGGGGTCGTTACCCCTCCCGGGTCAGTAAAAGGCCCAATCATCACTTCTGTTAAGTAACGGAGGAGTCGGTTATCTGCATATATTCAAAATTTAGTGCAGTGATGTTGCACTTGTTTGTCACTGATTTTTGTTTTCGTTTGTTGAATTAATACAATACAATACAATACAATACAATTAAAAAAATTCTTGAGAATGGAATTAAATTTGAATAATATATTAAATAATTTGAGCTGTGGCAGTAATAAATGACTTAAATAATATATTAAGTTACAATATTTATTTTGCAGTTTCCTAAAAATCCATAATTTTCAAGAAAATGAAATGATTTCTTCGTCCTGTGGGACGAAGGTTGTCGTCCCGTCCCATCCCGTGGGATCGCACGGGATCCTGCGGGCTCCCGTGTCGATCTCTGGTTGGGCATTAGTGAAGGAAGTTTTTCAACGTTGGAATTGACAATGTGGCATTACATAGAATCCCTAAACTTTCCAGATCATATCAGTCACTATTGACACCATCTAATGGGAATTTGTACTTACAGTTTAGAGAACAACGCAGAGCTGTGGCAAAATTCACTAATTTGATGCGAGCTGTTTTGTTTGTATTTAGTGAATTTTAAGTTTTAATTAATTCATAGACTTCCGCATATTGCTTGCTCCAACAGGAATTTAAAGAAAGAAAAATTATTAGAGCAAGGTAAATTTAATATTTTAAAAACAAATCGAAAAATAGAAAATTATAAGATGTTTGCGAAATGCCAGGACTAATTCCTCTTCCCATTACTTCGTTTTTCTGTTGTGGTATCTTTTTATAATATTAGAGTTTATAATAAACTGAAAAACCCTTCGTTGGTTAAAAATTTTTTAGCCAAAACCAAAAATTTTCGGTTTAAAAATTTTCTGATCCAAAATTTTTTCTCTGATTGAACCAGATTAATCCGGTTTTATCCGGTTTTTTCCGGTTTTAACTGGATATCGGGTACCCGACTACCCGTGCCCATGCTTAGTATATATATGTTTGGTATCTCTGATCTCCAGCATCTTTGCCTGAGCACAACGACAAGAATCGAAATTTTGAACATGGCAGCTTGATTGTTTTGATTTTGAACACGGATTTCTCAGCTTGTGCAAGCAATTAGAGGCTTTGCGCACACTTTCTACCCTGTGCAGCTGTGATCCACTGTTCCTACATTAAGCTTATAGTATAAGTTCATAATTAGCAAGCTTACTATGTAGTTGAAATCTCAATTATATTACCAGTAATTAGTAATATCAGTGAACACAAGCAAGCAAGCTTCAAATAACAATAACGTCAAGATTTCGCCGCAGTTGTTGCAGCTGTAGCTTCTCCTTTGGCACTCTTACTTCGAGGAGCCGGAAATGGTTGGCGTTCTTGGACTCGGACTACTTCCGGTCGATCCGCATCTTCATCGGCACCAAACAGTGGTCCGATAACCGCAGCAATGACATTCCGTGCTGTCATCTCTCCCTGAATCCCCCGTATGGAGAGGACGGCGGACCACACAAATGCAGTGGCCACCGAAATGACTATCATGATCAGTCGAATCTTAGGATAGTGATTTTCACAGCTGGAATTGAAGCTAATGCTTCCGCAGAAACCGTAGATGGATGCAGCCATCGTAGAATCCCAGATGGCTACGCAGATGACGGTTCCGGGGCAAAACTTTAGTAGCCCCCTCTTAACATGTAAGCTTATACTGAGCTAACGAAAAACTGAATCGAAGGACGGATTTCAGATTGGTGCTCGGCGCCCCTTAAAACCCCTCTATGAAAGTTTTCAGCAAAGTTTTTTAAAGAATTTTTTGAAGATTAAAAAATTTTGAATTTTTGATTTAATCAGCCTCCAGTATGCACTAGAGTTGTGCCGTTAACAAATTTCCCGGGCCGGGCCCGGGCCCGGGCCTGCTGAACCGACCGGGCCGGGCCTGGCCCGGAGGCCCGATTCAAGGCCCGGTAGGCCCGGTGGGCCCGGCGGCCCGGCGTAGGCCCGGTCGGCCCGGTGAAGGCCCGGCATACAGAAAACAGTGCCAAACAATAGTTAGTGCTATTTATTACAACTTAGACAACTCGCGTTAGCTTAAATTGGACTTTCTAGTGAAGAAATTGTGGAAAAAAATTAGAAAATGGATAGTAAAAATTTGACAGGGCCTCACCGGGCCCGGCCGGGCCTGGCCGGGCCTCCCAGGCCCGGCAGGCCCGGTAGGCCCGGCTCGGGCCGGGCCTGCGCGGCCGACCGGGCCCGGGCCAGCCGGGCCTACCGCTCCAAGAACCGGGCCCGGGCCGGCCCGGTACAGGCCCGGCACGGGCCCGGCCCGGAGCCCGAGGCTCGATTCAAGGCCCGGGCACAACTCTAGTATGCACCCATGCAAAATTTCAAAGTTAGGGCAGGGGGAAAAGCGCAAAAGATCCGAGAAGCCCATCTCTTTCACCCTGCTAGCACTAAATGTTTATTCTTACTATATCTGTATTTTACTTCACTTCAGGGTATATACTTATTGGAATGTAGGCATATCTGTCCGAGGACAGGCCAATCCAGCTTTATGATAGTAGCTGATGCTTTCAATGTTCTTTTGTTTTGCATTATGGTGATTTAATTCCAGATTAGAGTACTCATCCTCCGATTGAAATACAGTGGTGGCTCACCAGTCAATGATGATGTAGTGTCCGGGATCTTGACCACATGCCCACAGCTTAGTGTCCTTTCCCTGCTGTAGCGGGAATGCCGAATAAACAGTGCAAGCCACTACTAGGATTGCGCCCACAATGGATAACACACCTGGCTTGGGGAGAGCCAGTCCTAGGGAGCCTCGCCAATAGATATAACTCTATAGAAATACTACGTAACCTAACTAGACTAAACCTAACAACCCTAGAAACTACAGAATACAAATTATATTTATTATAAATATAGGCGCATGGCCGGTACACTACACACATACACACAGTTATACATGCACACAATATAATGGCCCTCTGGCCGACATACCTGCGGAAGCGCAAAGGCAACACACTGAGGAGATAGGGAGCAGTCGGGTACACCGACTGTCCCACAAGACAGACACAAGCAACACTGACTCACAAATGTAAGCAAACGGAAGTGTCTGCAGACAATATGCAAATTAGTCTGCAGGCGCAACAAAAATGTAAACACCCCGCATACACATATGCATATACACTACATCTCCCCAGGGCTCCCATGACGAGCTCCTGCGAGGATCATCTCCAAATAAAATATTACAACTAATAAAGCAAAATACATAAAGACAGAAGAACAAATTTTTAAGTATCTAATAGAAAAGAAAACCAGTATACAATAGCGTACTGCTGGCAAAGAAAAAATTATGGTAATACTTCCGGTAACACTCAGGGGGTAGGAGAGATGAAGGTCTCTCCTCAGGAATATATTTCATACGGATGTGGTTATTAAGTACAGTAATAATAATAATAGGAAACAGGAAATTAATAAAGGATAAGTACCTTGAGTAAGTAACTTAAAATTTAGAACCACATTACCGTAAGGTAGGTACCCTAAGGGAGTAAAACATGTAACCCAAATCCCTAAGTATTCCCATAGCAATAGCAGTACAGAAGGTCCAAAAGAACCAAAGACTGGCAAGTACCGTAATCTAGGACATCAGCACAGTCACATGGCATAGACCATAATGGTACAATACATAGCTGCTTGAGCTTGAAACGAGTAGATGTAATATTATGACATGATTGAGAATACAAAGAAATGAACGAAATTACAAGTACAAAGTTTAAGACACATATTAAATATATACCAGAATTAAAGAAAGAAGACAAAATACATTTATATAATGCAAAAAAGAGAAACTAGGAACAAACACAGAACTAACAAAACAAGCAAATAATGGTAATAATTGGGTATTCCCTGTGATTAGAAAAACAAACATACGAAAAATTCGAAATGCAGTTATTAATTGACAAAGTTAACAACAGAATATAAAAAAGTCACAAAGTTGAAGCTTCAGATGGCACTTGTGGTGATTTGGAGTCCAGATCCCTTTTGCAGTAGGCAATAGGTGCGGTAGGCGTTTTGCTTGGGAATGGAGTAGGATCTACCGTAGCTGCTCTGAGTCCAGGGTCAAGATGTCAGACTGACTGCCAAGGCGTATTGCCCTTCAGAGTTAGCTAGGACTCACTGAACGAAAATGGATATCCACTAATCCCAGCAATGGGAAGATGGATGGTCCGGTTGAAGTTACCCAAGAAATCAGATTATAGTTTCTACTACCATCCAAGGAGTCGTAGCAGGGACCATATCACCGCCGAGGTCGAAACGAGACGACATGCCTCCAACGATGTGTTGTAAAAAGGTTACCCATAATTAATATAGTTCATAAAATTGTCAATTAACAGTCAATGTTAAAATGAATGGGCCCCAGGAAGCGTAATATGATGAGTTCGTTAGTTAACTTCCGGGCTCGCCATGTTGCCGACGCCGCAAGGGCACGTAGGACCGTACTTATGTTGCACTGGAGTATAGCACGAATGCAAAGCAGGTGATTCACAGCCACCCACAGCGGCTCCAGCAAGTGCAAGTCCACGTGTTTGAAGAGGGATTCCCCATGGGACGAAGGCACAAAAGTGAGACGAATTGGCCATTCTAGCACTGTAGTGGATTGTTCATGTCCACTGTGTTCGTGCCGCTGACTCCGCTGAAGAACACCAAGCAGGCAGAAATGACGATGTTTGGATGATACCCGTAGCTTCTGGTTAAACATAGTGCCGATTATGGCTTTGGCGCATTGATTTTCGGAATGCGAAAAGAAGATCGAACATCAGCGTCAGAAATCAGTTCACTTTGGTCGCTCTGACCGGTTCTTCCTGTTCGTGGTTGAATCTGTGATGCCGTTTCAGTTGGTGACGATGTCATGGAAGCAAGCTGATCACCAATGGAATGCCAGAAAGCAAACCACTATGATGGCATACTTGATGTCCGAAGAGAGTAACGAAATGTTCAAGAGCGATAATCGTGAGCTGGAATCATCGCTGAATTGGATGGAATATAAATCGGTAAAATGGACCAGAATGTTCAATAGTCGACATAGCCTGACAAGGTGCTAAACGTTGGAGTCGCAAGGACGATAGAAAATGATAGAATGAAATGAAACAAAAAGCCAGGAGCATGGCTCAACTGACGATTTGTGGCATCAATACGGACACTTAAGTCCATAGATGTGGGGATAGAATCCTACCGAAAGGATTTGGCTAAAAGCCATCAGGCATACCCGCCAAAGCCTGAATGTCCTGTTGAACGGATGAAAAAGGTGATGATGCAACCTTCTTCATTTGAGTGACCGCACTGGGCTACTTCGCAAGTCCCAGAATACCGCCATCACCTCAGGCTAATATCGACCGCTAGGCTCGCTGCTCCGACCTGGAGGCGTCAAAGGTTCCAGTCATTGGTAACTCAGCCGGGTCCGGACTGGCTGAGCGTCGTGGCTAGAGATAATAGGCTTAGATGGAGTGCCCACACGCTCACGAGCCGGCCTGCTCCTGTCATCAGCTCGTAGCGACATGCCGGGAGCCTCGGGAACAGTACTGGTCGGAGGCGTAGGAAGGTCCCTCGGCCAAAGAGACCCACCAGTAATACCGTGCCACCGGATAAACGAGGCGAGACCCAAACAGTCCTTGACGTAGCCGTATTGGCGGAAGGGGATACCGGAAAGCACGAAGCGTCCAGATAAGGCCAGAGAATAAGCTGGCGCCAGTTCCAATAGCATTAGGCCCAAGAGTTCCTCGTCGACCGTAACGAGACCAATAGTGACGGGTAGCTGGTCAAGTTAATAGGGTCCATGGGCCATTGAATGCCAGAGGGGCCAGGGTAGACTTCTCGACGAGACTGATTGTTCGCATGCTAGAGTAAATGCGCAAAGGCGACTGATAGTGACGGAATACCAGCCATAATTGTAGAGAAACAGGAAGAATATAACTGATCCAGAAACTTCCGTCATGAAACTGATGTAAAGTCGGCCCAGATCTGAAAACATTGAAGAAAACGTGCAGGCTAGACATCCAATTAGGGTTGACTAAAGGTGTAGCGTATACGTAAGTGATGCACAGAAAAATTGGAATAGTGGGTATAAGCAACAGCATTGCTCATGCAAGACATAATGTTATACATCAGTACCCCACCCCAAAAAAGTGCAAATCAAGCAAGTGCGAGTTCGAGTGATCAGCAAAAACTCACATAATACGTATAGACACACAGTGACTGAAATAACCCTAAAGGCGTACTGCCTGGCAAGTCTAGATCCTACCATATTTCTTATTGTGGCGTAAAAGCCTGGTTCTTGACAGGACTAACAAGATGTGGCTTCATTCAACCACCCAGATAGCTTCCACGATCGGGCTGAGCTTCAGTCTTCTGGATCTTCAAGGTGACTTCTGGCATTTTCGCATCATCATCTTTGGCCAAAATCGGTGGCACAAAGCCGGAAGAGGCTCCTCCTGTTGTGTTGCGCATAATCAACCAGCATGATTAGCTAGCAGAGGATCAGGTTGGCAAAGGCCAACCAGCTTTTTTTTTGCTCGAAAGACTCCCAGACCACGTGCTGCGCGCGCACACACGTATGGTGCAGGGTAGTCGTTTTGACCGTCGATATTATTCGAGAGTTGCAGCTCGATCCACTATGCTCGCCAGGAGCGGTAAACAGTTACGACGAGAAGTTCGTCCCACGGTCAGAAAAGAAATGAGAGGGCACGCCCAATAGCTACACAAAAGTCAAAGCAATAATAGGCTACCGTCTCAGCAGTTTCGTTAGGCATAGCAAACCGGGTAAAGTGATCCACGATTACAAGAATGCACGTATTACCACGGAGCGTCGGGGTTTTCATGCAATGCGTAACATGAAGACTGACCAGTTCGAGGGGACGGTTGACACGAATGTCATATTGCAATCCAGCCTGCAGACGCAAGGGCCCTGGATTGACTTTGGCACATACCTTAGGTGCGCGAATGTATTCGGCGAGATCTTGCGCCATCGTCGACCAGTAATAGCGCAGAGTGAAACTCGCGTTGGCGGCATTATGGCTGCTTTTACCGCCAACCATGAAGCCAAAATGTACCTCATCCATGATCATTTCACGATAGCAATGAGGGGCCGCAATGACCTGGAAGGCATTGCCCCGACGACGGCACCTCTCATCAAGACGCCATCGAGTCAGCAATCCATCTCGGATGAAGTAGATTGGCCGAAGCTTTTTCAGGAGCACCAATTCCTGAGGATCCTCCGGTTGAACCTAACGCGATCGAACAGAAGCCTGTATACAGGATCTGCCCGCCGCTCGCGTTTCCGGGTGGCTACCGTCACTTTGGACGTTATGGCGCTGACGGCCGGCGGGCACATGACGTCGGTCAGATCAATTTCTAACTCGGTGGGCTTTTCTTGCGACGGTAGACGTGATAACGCATCCGCGACTACGTTCACGCCCATGCCTGCAGTCGATTATGAAATCGAACTCCTGTAATCGTGAGGCGAACCGAGCCTGACGACCAGCACCCAAAACGGACCTATTGCTGAGTAAGTTCGTGACCGCCATATGATCTATCCAGATTATGAAAAGTTTGGCTGAGACATATGCCAGAACTTTTGGCATGCCCAATCTGCTCAGGCTCCTTCTAGGTCCGATGCAGACTAATTGCGCTCGTAGGAGGTGAGACATCGACTGGCCTAAGCCACAGGTCTAGTCACCACAGTCCTTGCCATTCCCGGGTTCTTGGCACTGCGAAGCACAGATGCAGGCTGTCTGAGAACAGCCCCAGGCCGTCATGGCTGGCATCCATCGGAATGATAATGACCTTATCAAAGCCGGATAGCCAAAATCGGTGCCTGAGTTCAGGATCCTTTTCAAAGCATCAAATGCCTGCTAACGAGCGGTGGACCAGCGAAAGGCGACGTCTTTCTTCAGGAGTTCCGTGAGGGGGGCAGCACTGTTTGCATAATTCGGGACAAATCGCCGATAGTAGCCAATCATTCCCAGAAACGAATTTACGCCTTTCATATCAACAGGAGCGGGCAGTTTCGCCACAGCTGCCACTTTGTTGGGATCGACAGCAATCCCCTCCTGTGGTATGATGTGCCCTAAGAGAGGGACTTTCTTCTGAAGAAAGAGCTTTTCTTCAGTTTGATCCGCAACCCATTGTCGCGGAGCTTCTGGAAGACTATCCGAAGCATGTCTAGGTGCGAAGACAGGGCCGGCGACGGGACCAGAGCATCGTCGATATAGACGGGCAAACCAATGAGGACTTTCTCCATGAGTCGCTGAAACGTGTCTGGAGCGTTGCAAATCCCAAACAGCATCACTTTCATGACGAGAGGTAGAGCCGTCAATAATCAATAACCAGCCGCGTGGTTCCATCCTTCTTGCCGACGAGGATGCAAGGTGAATACCACTGGGCTGCAGTGGGTTTGCAGACGCCTTCCTCCAGCATCGCTTAGATGCACTTCTCGACCTCAGCCTTCTGATGAGGATTCGTACGATAAGGTCGACTTTGGATAGGACGCTCTTTTCCCGTACCAATGATAAGGAGTTCAGCGTCTGTCCGGCCTGGATTCCCAGGACGGCAATAATATCGTAGAATTCGAGAAGCAGATCCTTGAGTTGTTGTTTCAGCTCGTCTGAGCGGTCCATTTTGGCAAAATCGACATTAGCTTCAATATCCCGTATCTTTTCTTCCGGAGATTGGCCGGTGCCTGGCGTAAAAAGGTCGGCCTTCGAATGTTCTCCATAGAAGTGCTCTTCCAGATCAGTTCCGTGATCAATGTCGTCTGTGCCGTATAGGCTCGGGATCAGTCATTCTGGTGGATTATTCTGATCCTTCTGGCGAAGTTCCGCGGACTCGGACTGAGCAGGACGTCTGCGCATCTCATGAGGTTGGACAGACTGGACATTCGAGTTGCGCAAGCTAGGACTAGGTCTACCAGCTTCTCGGGATCCATGACGGTCACCGGGCGTCTGCATTCGCCGGGTGGTCCAACCGACAGCGGAGATGCTGGTAAAACGAGGGCAATGGGGCTCCACCCTCGATCACGCATGCCACTTGAGAGCTCATCCACCTGAGCTACGGGGATTGTTTGGCCCACATTGGCGCCTGGGCAAATCGATAATTCGGTCGCCCCCATTGTATACCCGAATATACATTACCTTAGGAGATACCTCGAGGACTCCAGGCTGGGGATACGCACCGCGATTTCAATCACATCCGTGTCAGGTTCATAGAGGACAAGCATGGACGTATCCATATAGGAGCCGTTTTCCAGTACGGCCCAAACTGGGACAAAGCGCTCCTGTGCCGGCAGAAAACGCGTTCTTCCCGGACACATAAGGTTACCGCAGAGTCACTTCAATGCCATAAGCCGTCGCAATGGCTTGCAGTTCAGTCCTATTGAACAACAACACACGGTCACCGGTTGCTGCCGATGTCTCAACGACCCTCATGGGGGTGAACCGTGAAGTCCAGTGCGGATAGGAAGTCGGACCATCGGAGGACCTCCAGTTGAAGGATAGAAACCACACAGAAGATGAGAGTTGCTTGAGGATTTTTCATACGCAGAACAAAATGGCACTGACCGAAGATTGTCAACTGGATGCCTTTAGGCTGCAGAAGTGAATGACAACGAGGAAACACAAAATTGGGTCTTCACGTAGGCCTTGATCTTTTCGTAGAATAATTTGGAAACAAGGGCTACACTCGCACCGGTGTCCATCAGCGCTAAGGCTGCCACCGATCCGACATGGATGACTACGTACGGAGCAAAACAATAAGGCGATGTTCGTCGATATTTTTACGTAGAAGACGCTTTCGCCGTCGACGAATTGCTGAACGGCATGGGTATACCGTCCGACAAGGCCAGCAACTCATCGTTTATCAGGATTGCTTCTATGTACGTATCTCCGAAGTCGATTAACCAGTGTCCGAAACATATAAGAGTTGATTGACTCCGGTTCGAAGAGTCACGTTCGGCGCCACTAAAGTCGCCCAAAACAGCCAAATCGGCCGCCGTCAAATCCTTAGGATGATGAAAGTAATATTCCGGGATTTCTTCACATTCCTCCATGCGTTGGGCCAAATTGTCCCTATACCAATAACGTATCGGCATCTAGGACAGAACGAACCAGAGGAGGGGGCTTGGGCAGGAAAACAGAGTTCGTTGGGTCTGGTGACAATGAGGTCACCTTCACCTCCGGACGTTGCCACTGCCATCACTGGATCAACGAAGAGTCAATTTTGGAAACTGATTATTGGTCAGCCTCCAGATTCTTCGTTTTCAATTTGGCCGCTTAGGCTCGAGTTCGTGAAGCAGACGATGGAGGGTCCCCGGGGCTCGTATCACGAGTCCAACCCTTCTTCGTGGGTTCAAGAATAGTCGAGTCCACAGGAAGATCTTCTCAAGTGGCTTGTTGAAGAATTAAGATGCCACGTAAAGAAGAAATCTGGATTACAACAAATAACGACAGACCAGCTTTTTCAACTGTTTGGACGCTTAGTCCGGCTGATGTTCAGACACAGGCGATGCAACGCACCCAGGAAAATCATTGCCCTTAATTTTCCTCGTTTCTCGTATTGCCATAAGGGGGAGATCCACATTTCCAGCTGGATCGATGGGATCCACCCCAGCCGCATAGGCCCAATGTTGACATTTAAGTAGAGGATAACCGCTCATGAGGGTCCTGCCGCTAGGGTTATCCTCTGGTTGCGATGAAAAATCAGGTGCCTGAAAGGGGTCATGACCTGACAACATACACACTTGCCCCTTACGTTGAGCAGTCCGTCCACCTTTACGTGAAGGCGACTCCTGTGGGTACGGGCAGGTGGGAGACAGAAGATCCACAGTGGGACCCCCATTGAATCAGACCAACGGGAAAATGAAGGGCGGAGCGAAGATTGATTAGATTCCGCGTCCCAGTTACTGGTTTCCCTAGTCCGAATTTGGGGCTTGCCCGGATCCTCCCTTGCCACCTTGCCCACCAGGTCGGGAGCTTTTCAGCCGTTAAACTTCTTAATACCGCCACCACCGCGGCTAGAGGAATCACGTCCACCCGATTTGGCGGACGGAGAATTTCGGGTTCTCCGTAGAGGGTTCCGGAAACGCCAGGGTGCCAAAACGAGAATTACGGAACATCGCTCCGAGGAGTGGGTACGTCCCCCAGTCTCGAACAGAGCGATAGTGTGAGAACACCACATTCAGTAATGCCCATGTGTTCCGCAATACGGACATGAAACCGTTTTTATTGATCTTCGTGGATCACTAGCCCATCCAGTCGTGCCAGAATTACCTCTTGATTGCTGGGCCATTAGCATACATAGATCATCAGGATCTCGGCCGTCAAGGCTGGGATCGTCCAGAGATACAGGCGGCCGCTACCCCCTCTGCAGCTGGAGGAGCGAACGCACCGTTCCGCTGGATTACCAGATTCCGCAGATCTTGCATTTGTCGTTGCAAATCTCGTACATACCGAGGGCATGCCTCTGTCATAGAAGCGTCCACGTCTGAGGTATTGAAACAAGTTCTTCAACGAATCGGTTAATCCAATCAATAGTCATTCAGTATAAGTACCATATCAGGCAACAGCTGAACCATAATGACCTTAATTTCGGGCAGAACCGGAATCGTAGGTATGATTGGGAACGTGGGAGCAGGACAGGCAGGCATAAATTGTCCCTCATCTGACGGTTCAGACGAGAACCTGGGTGTGGCCACAGAATGACCAGGTCGATCGCCAAGGTTTAAGGCCAAAAACGAAACGCCGCAATCGTCGAGATAACGGTGGGGAGGAGAGCAACGGGTTACTAAGTCTAAGCCGACCTGGCTGACGGTTGCTCCGTGAGCGTGAGTTGATAGTCACGACGGGTGATGCTCCTCTCTGTTGCTAACTCCAAGAGAGAAAGCTCCCCGGTACGTCGGCATTGGCGTGCGTACAGTCAATGTAGTGTCATGTACCGGACCAATAAGCAATGGGGTTGTCGGTCCCCACATAGCGCCACAGGGTGGGTCTTGACTCCCCAGTGGGTTTACCGCTGTCCAGCGACCTTCAAAGTCAATTGGATCCCAGGACAAACGATGTTTGCCCAAAAGATACCAGACGTTTGGAAAGGTCAAATCGGCCAAGAAATAGATCAAATAAAGAGTACAGATCCAGGGTCGGTATTCCAGGGTTCTGGAGCACCGACCGGACCACCTGTCCACCCTGATTAAAAAGTTCACCCGGATCCAGGTTACCAGCAGACAGAAAGGTAGGTTCCGGGGACCGACGTAAATGGCTAGACGCTTCGGTCATACAAGCGTCACGGAAAATTACAGTCCGGTCCCCGGGGCTCTGCTGGAAGCCAGGTCCGGAGGAAATGGATTTGTCGAAAGTCAGGTTTCAGGTCAAGGTAGGTAATGAACGCTCCAGAATAACGTGATGACGGTGATAAGGCCCAGCCGAAGCAGAAGACTGAGCAGTAGACGGATCAAAATGAACCAGATCTGCGGCTTCTTGCCCGTACTGGGCTGTTTCTTCATCTTCTAAATTGAAGACTGGAGGACCAAAACCAAATTCTGATGACATCTGACGGACGACGTTCTTCAGTGGAATTTTCTCCATTGAATCTGATCCATTTTGGTCGTTAAGACCTGTTTAGAAGGCAAGAATCTGCTCGGGTGCGCCTCTTTACCTTACTTACATGTTTAGAGGGCGCCCCGTGAACAGAATTAACCTAGGTCGCAAGGACCGGCAACCCACACAGTGAGGATCAAAAATCCCCTGACTTCTTGTATTCGTAGAAGAGGCATGGCGCAAGGCCTTTCCTGTGGAAGCTTCAACGCACGAATTGTGCTAGATTCTCCATGGAAAAATTCTTCTGAGCTGCAACATACCTTGAAAATACAAGTAAGTTACGTACGTACCCCAAATTTAAAAATAGAAATTATTAAATTAAATGTATACGATGAAATAATTTTATAATTATAGAATGGGACTTATTAGGCCTGAAAGAGAAAATAAAATAAGACAGGTACCAAATGTGGAAAATTAAATAACGAGAAAAAAATAATTATAAATAATGGATTATTTGATAAAATTATACCTATCTTAAATCCCATAAAAATGTCCCTAAACTATCTCAACGTATACCCCAATTTAACAAGAGAAAGGCCTAACACAGGCACACAAAATAGACTACGTACGTAAACTGACACACACTCCGCCTAGATAGACAAATACAGACCTAACAATAGAGAAAAAGTCACTGGCCGTTAAGGCTGGGTGTGTCTGACACGCTCAGAAAAAATAGGGGGAGAAAAAATCAATACAGGACGTACGAAGGAAGACTTACACACAGGATAGGCCAGGCGCTCTAGACTTGCCGCTTGGGCGTAGGAGAAGACGTAGATAGATACGCAGGAGAGGCGCAAAACATATCAGGACGAACGCAAGGTTCTGTTTCTTCATTGATGAGATCAGATCAAGTCAGAAGATTTGGATTCAGAACACCAGGTAAGTCCAGGAAAAATTGTTCCAGGCGAACGCAAGGTTCTGTTTCTTCAATTGATGAGATCAGATCAAATATCAGAGATGAATCAGATCGCTCTCCTGGCAGCCTAATGTAGCGGGAATGCCGAATAAACAGTGCAAGCCACTACTAGGATTGCGCCCACAATGGATAACACACCTGGCTTGGGGAGAGCCAGTCCTAGGGAGCCTCGCCAATAGATATAACTCTATAGAAATACTACGTAACCTAACTAGACTAAACCTAACAACCCTAGAAACTACAGAATACAAATTATATTTATTATAAATATAGGCGCATGGCCGGTACACTACACACATACACACAGTTATACATGCACACAATATAATGGCCCTCTGGCCGACATACCTGCGGAAGCGCAAAGGCAACACACTGAGGAGATAGGGAGCAGTCGGGTACACCGACTGTCCCACAAGACAGACACAAGCAACACTGACTCACAAATGTAAGCAAACGGAAGTGTCTGCAGACAATATGCAAATTAGTCTGCAGGCGCAACAAAAATGTAAACACCCCGCATACACATATGCATATACACTACACTGCCTTATGCTGAGATTACTGATTCCGGTATCCCTGCCTTTTCAGAGATTTGGCAACGTCAGGCCACTCTTTACGATGGAACAATACGATTGAAGATCCTTGGATTTTTTGGTATTTTATCATCAGTTGTGTGTTTTTAAAGTTAATGTTTAGTTACGCTTGTGATTACTATATATATGTGTGTTATGGACAAGTTCAGTTCGTAATGCGAATCATTTTATTTCTTTTGTGAAATGTGAAATTTATTAGTTTCATGGTTTTCGGCAGTGTTAGAGCCTGTCCAAAACGGAATATCCAGATCTAAAAACGGATATGATCAGTTTTTGCTTATTGAAATGATAATTTTAATTTAATATAGTGGGATTTTTATGTTTAGCCTGATAACCAGTCCCTAGTCAACAGTGTATCTTGAAAGCCTTTGCTTTACTATCATCAATCTTCCATTTTAGGCTGTCGTCAGCTAACAAATCGAAGTCTGCAGATATTGAATGACACTGTTGATTCAGTGCGCTTGCTGTGGCCTTTGGCTGAGTATCATGAATCTGTCACACTATACACTGTAGGCACGGATATTTCCAGCTCTAACTTTACTATCCATCGTTATTTGAAACTAATTCATCCGTTTCCATTAGATGCAGAAGAGTTAATTTGGAATGCTGTGAAAAGCGAGGATTTTTGTGTCGTTTAAACTGTTTGGCGGCTCATTGGCCGTATTACCCATACCTTGGCTTTAAACCTAAACCGTGACTAAAGACTGAATTTGCACCGAATGTAACCATTCTTAGAACTAGATACAAGTGACTGGTTTTATAACTGGATAAAAAAATAAAAATTGGTATGAGGTTTAAGCGCTGTGTGTATTGCTTTTTTACTAGTTCTTACAGGTTTTCAATTTATCTGTGAAATCTTTGGTACCAGTTGCTCAGGTTTGAACTCATTGAATTGAGCTTTGTAGATGCAATCATTGTTCATTAAAATAAACATTTAGTAACAGTTGGTTAGGTTCTTTATTTGTTAGTGAGAACTCTGCTAGCATGCAGCTTACGTCACCATACGGTTAAACAATTTTGTATAGTTTAAAAATTTTTTGGGTGTAAGTACTGGCTCACTTGTTTGTATCAAGAGTACATAATGATAAAAGTATGCTACTAGGCGCACTCTCTATTAAGGGGGAGGGCGACTAAACTTTTGCCCCGACTTTGTCCTATTGGCCTACTTTTTGGCGAAGTTGTAGAGCATGGGTGTGGTCAATAAATACTTGGTCGTTGGTTCTTAGCTGCCTTCCATCCATGCGCAGCCGTCGCGTTTATGTGGCCGACCCCCCCCCCTTCCACAACTACCAACATCATTAATTAAAGATTTCTACTGACTGCTAGGCCCAAGCTTCAAAGCTGCCATTTGCCAATATGAGTTGGCACGTGTGCTCCTATCTGCAGAAAAATACTAGGCGTCTGTATCTTATCTGCATCTAAGGGCCTTTTCGCGAGCGAGTTAAAAGAGTAGAGTTAAAACTTTTTAACTCGTTTAACCCTGCAGGCGAGTTAACTTGAACTGTTTAACTCTTTTAACCCTGTGCGCGAAAAGGATTGATTTAATTTTAACTCCTTTAACTCGTTTAACTAGCTGCGCGAAAAGGCCCTAAGGGAATTACACTGAAAAGTGGAAGTTTCGGCAAAAATTTAAAAAATTTTGGCTAACGAAAGGAAAATTTTATTACTGGGGCGAGCTATAAGGCTGTAATTTGGCATATGCAGAGGCCCTATAGGAGTATTCATTTGTGTCAAATGGCAAGAAATTCTGCCGCGTCAAAAAATTTTGTCAACTTTAATCTTCAAAAATTGACAAAATCGCCTTTTTTGGCAATGGTACCTCAGAAATCGAAACAAATCAAATTGTTTGAGATATTCGAACTCAGCGTGGTCGAAAACACACCCACAAAAGATTTCATCCCGATTAGTGAAGGTTTGGGATTTCTATGGCTACAGAAAGCCTATACACAGGATCCGACAGACTGAATATTTCGGTTTCGGGAAGATTAAAGTTGACATAAAATTTTGAGGCGGCAGAAGTTCTTGCCATTTGACACAAATGAGTACTCCTATAGGGCCTCTGTACGTGCCAAATTACAGCCTTATAGCTCGCACCAGTAATAAAATTTTCTTTTCGTTAGCCAAAATTTTTTAAATTTTTGCCGAAACTTCAACTTTGAAGAGTAATTCCATTAGATGCAGATAAGATAGAGACGTCTAGTATTTTTCTGCAGATGGGGACACATGTGCTAAATCACATTGACGAATGGCAACCTTTCAGCTAGGATTTTGCAACCAGCAGAAATTTTTAATTATGTTCGTGGTTGTGAAAAAGTAGGGCTGCACATGACTGGAAGGCAGCTAAGATCTGAGTACCCGGTATTTTTTGACCACACCCATGCTCCAAGTCTTCGCCAAAAAGTAGGCCAATCGGACAAATTCGGGGCATCCCCTTTTTAGTCCCCTCCCCCTTAAGAGGGTATATATACCTAGAGTTGTGCCCGGTCCTTGAATCGGGCCCCGAGCCGGGCCGGCCCGGGCCCGGTTGTCGGCTCGGCAGGCCCGGCCCGGGCCCGTTAAGCCGCAGAGGCCCGGTGACGTCCGGTCAAATTTTTATTGTGCAGATTTCAAAATTGTTCAAAATTCTTTGCATTAGAACGTCGAATTGAAGCTTCCAGGAGTTGCCTAAGTTGTAATAAATAGCACTAACTATTGTTTAACACTGTTTTTTGTATGCCGGGCCGCCGGGCCTTAAATCGGGCCGGCCCCCAGCCCGGTCGGTTGAGCAGGCCCGGGAAATTTCTTAACGGCACAACTCTAGGTATACCAGAATACCCTAATGATAAATTTTTCCGATTGCGCTCAAACTTAGTCCTGGGTTCCTTCAAAGTACTTTAAAGTTTGAAAGCTTTTCTTTTTTCGCAGCAGTCTCGCAAAGTTACTAGCCTGCCGCATTCATGCATGCCCATGCCGCTTGCATGGGGATGTCGAAGTTTTTTTATATATCTCCGAGCTGGCACGAACCAATGTCTTGAATTTTTTTAGGAACAAAAGCGGACCTTCGGAGTTAGGACTATTTTTCGGCATGCGCGGACCTTAGGACTATTGTTGGCCATGCCCAACTGCAAAGTTGACTGAGTACACGCAGGTGCAGGACGACATTTATCATGCATCCTAAGAGCTGGGGCCGGTTCCAATTGTCAAAACCGGTTCCAAGTTCAAAATTTACAGTGATCACTTTCATTTTATTTAACTTTTGGTGTATGGCTTACACAGTCGAAAACTAAAATCTAATAAAAACTAAAATTTAAAAAAATTGTTAACTGGAGTTATGCACTTATGCGTGTGTCTGTATGTGAAAGCTGTCAACAGATTAGTTCTGCCGGCCGACGCCCGTTCGTATTTATATATCTTTACTCTTTTGAATATATATATATTATGTCAAAGCCCGAAGAAGCTCCTGAAAAATAGGAAAATCGGTACTAGCAATTTTCAAATGTTTCTGTTCCTGCAAAATTTAATTGTTCCGAAATAATGTTGACAATCTTTGCCTGAGCTTGAGCACAACAACGAGAATCGAAATTTTGAACATGGCAGCTTGATTGTTTTGAATACGGATCTTCAGCTCCTGCAATCAATTAGCAAATTTGCGCACACTTTCTACCCCGTGCAGCTGTGATGCATTATTCCTACATTAAGCTTATGGTATAAGTAAATTTCTATTCTTTATGGCATCGTGTGTGCCCAATTAACAGGCTAACTATGTAGATGAAATCTAAATTATGCTAACAGTAACATCAGTGGACAGAAGCAAGCAAGCTTTAAATAACAATAACGTCAAGGCTTCAAATAACAATAACGTCAAGGCTTCAAATAACAATAACGTCAAGGCTTCAAATAACAATAACGTCAAGGCTTCAAATAACAATAACGTCAAGATTTCGCTGCAGTTGTTGCAGCTGTAGCTTCTCTTTTGTCGGCACTCTTACTTCGAGGAGCCGGATTTGGTTGGCGTTCTTGGACTCGGACTACTTCCGGTCGATCCGCATCTTCATCGGCACCAAACAGTGGTCCGATAACAGCAGCAATGATGTTCCGTGCTGTCATCTCTCCCTGAATCCCCCGTATGGAGAGGACGGCGGACCACAAGAATGCAGTGGCCACCGAAATGACTATCATGATCAGTCGAATCTTAGGATACTGATTTTCACAGCTGGAATTGAAGGTGATGCTTCCGCAGAATCCGTAGATGGATGCAGCCATCGTAGAATCCCAGATGGCTACGCAGATGACGGTTCCAACCAAGATTCGCAAGAGGCTGAAATATTAAACAAAATTATAGTTAATGAATGAATAAAACAAATTGTCACTTCTTGTTTACCAGTAAAAGTTTCGTTAAATTTTCGTTAAGTGAAACGTCTTAGTTTCGTTCGTTCTTTTATTTAATCACATTATTATTATTATCAAATTAAATTCACAACATCTTCAAAATGTAAAACGCATGGGGTGACTGATAAATGTTTCCTACAAATCCTATTTGGCCAATGTCAAGATAAAAGTCACTTTTTGATGCGCTCTCATCGACCACTTGTTTTTCTTGGAGCTTTCATTTTCATGGGGGTTCTTGGGGTTCTGGGGATTCTTAATTTTTTTGTAGAGATTTGATCAATAACTATGTTTAGTTTCATTTTTTGGTGGGGGTTCTGGGGGTTCTTGGGAGTTCTTGGGGTTCTTAACTTTTCGAAGAAATTTGATCCGTAACTACATATATTTAGTTTCAAATTTTTGATGGGGGTTCTGAAATTTTTTAAGAGATTTCATCTTTCACTGTTTAGTTTTAAGTTCTGAGGGTCCTGGAGTCTGGGTATGCCGAAAAGTAATGATGGATATTAAAGGATATGGATATGGATTAAAGTATGGATATTGAACGTAGCATATTCACAAATTTCAGTCAAATTTATGAGAAGAGCCAGGAGAACCTCCCCCCCCCCAGTACACCCCGGCTATATGCTGCAAATTTGATGATTGGGATACACGCACTATAAACATATCATGTCTACGGAAGTGTCTGTTGCAGGAAAAGATCCGCAACATAGTCACATACAAATCAAAGTCCTGGATACAAACGCATGAAAAAATTTGAGAACCTCCTTTTTTCTGATGGGGGTTCTGGGGGTTCTAACTTTTATCTTCACATGGGCCTCTTGGTATTCATTAACACTGGTAGTCAGTCGTCACCTATCCAAAAGTTATTGCTGGTTAGATCGTGATCATTCCATAAAGAGAGTGCACATCTTGGATATTTTGGCTTTGGTAAAGTAGAACTTTTTCGGTAAATGCAGGTAAATGCATTTCGGTAAATGTAGAACAAGGAGATAGAATAAGGCATTATCGAAAATGTATAAACTTTGGAAAAAAGTGGAAAAACAGTTTTATTTCGAAGACAAATACACTAAGCAAGTAATCAAATAAATTGTGGACTGCACCAAAGTTTAAAAATATATAGCTGTTGAATACCAGAAAGAAGAATACAGGTTTTTTAAATCGGGCTTTGTATTCTGCTATTTTGCAGTTATTCTGAATTTGAGGTTGGTGCAGTCAAAAAAAAGATAAATTACCGATCAAATCAAAATCAAAAAAGATCGCTGGAGCTTAAGTCCACGGAAGACACCTGACTAAAGTAAATTATGCAAACAGTAGGCAAAATCTAAACTTCTAAACAAAGCTTGAACATGCACTAACCAAAGTAGATTTATTTTGTACTAATTCTTTATTTTATAAATGTGTATGTATATCGAAGTAAATGAGTTTTCAAAAATTTGGAAAATTTTAGGTGTGCACATACCGAATCGTACAATTACCTGGTTAACTTAATCATTGTTTTATTTTTGCAAAACATACTTCATCAGAAGGCTTAGGATGATGTTTCTGTCGTTAGGGTTTGGCCCAGTTAGATTCACAAAACCATGGATACAAAAGGTCAAAAGTGTGATATGGGCCAAACACAACAAGACGTCCACTTGAGCAGGAAACTGTTGAATCTACAACGGAGATAAATACGTAGATAACAGGGTATGTATACATAGAATAGCAAACTCGTAATGCTTATGAAGTATACGTGGTGGCTTCAAATCTAGATACAACAACAACCTTAACTTACTGCTTTGTCCAGTTCCCGTGCCGTGGTACTGCCTGTCTGCCTCCAACATAATTACTAAGAATCTTACTAAAATCATTTTCGGAAATTCGGTTCGGTTCTGCTTACTCAATAAATACTTTTACTTAAAAATTGACAAAGCTTAAATAATGCCACCCACCACAGATTGCACAATTGCACACTTGTTAAAGTTCAAGCTAGCTTAATTCTTGTTTGTGCAACAACTTGTTTTGCTGACTGATGCTGGCTCATTATATATTGCCTTCAACAGTTGAGCCATTTCCTCTTGAACTTGAATACCATACATTAAAAATAATTGCAACATATGAATAAAGTACTAAGTACTTATATACTGATATCAACAATATATATACAATGATTACTGATATATAAGGCGAGAAACTAATGCTTTTAAAAAGCTGGCTTACCTCATTGGGATAAAGCTTGATAGCCGCGATAATCCCTTCAAGCACGACTGCAATAATGCTTGCTTCTACAACCTGCATTATTGGACCACTGATAATATTGACAATAACAAAACTGAACGAAGTATTAATAGCAAAATCCAGCTATTTGCAATCAGCAGATGCAGTGCAATAATAACTGTGAATACTACTTCGTGAGATGGTGGATAGTATCGCTGCCTTTACCAATATTTAAATAGTATTTTAAACAAATCTTTTATTGTAGCTGTAGGTACAAAGTTATAAATCCGTGTATCAGAGTTGGCACGTAGAATCGAGTCTCTCTCTGATCGTATCTCATTCACCAGAATTTTGCCGTCTCATTCCATCTCAGTTGTTCAAATTTATTTCCAAGCCATGTAGTCTCACTTGCAGTTGTACAATGTACATCTGGATTTCCTCTATTTAGTGAATTTGTAACTTCATGAAATCAAAATACTTTAATGGTCATTCTAGAGCTTGATTTGTCATACATATTAGGGCTGCTTTGCAAAGAAATTAAAGGTGTAAAATTACAAACTCACAAGGTTTAAGGTGGACCATTCAATTCTCTTGAACGAACGAATCAAAATTGAGCGTCTTTACTTTTCTATCATATTCTGGTCCGTTGGCAGGTCGGTTGACCTATTCATCCATCGTTCCTCCTCAGATCTTCTACTGCTTGCGATTACATTTGGGATCTCTGCCAGAGTTGGCAAATGGGACGAATTCTCTGATACCATCCCATGCCATCCCACCAGATTTTCAAATTCACCGTCTCATCCCATCCCATTTGTCCGAACTTGCTTTTTCCAATCCCATAATCCCACTTGCAGTTTTTGACCTTACAATCGCTGTAGCATTGAAATTTTAATATTGACATAAGGTCTTAAGGTGGTGGCATCCTTTTGTAAGGGGAATTTTGAACCGCAATAAACTTTCGCAATTTTTCGAGTTTTAGAAGTATTGACTTATAAAGCTTATAATCAGTAAATACTAAAAAAGCAAAATTTGCAAAAAACCAGCAAATTTTTTTGATACTTGTACAGTAGGGCGGCGATGCCCTACTGTCATATTTCGTTTATCATTTAAAAAGATTCTTCTCTCAAAATTAACCCTAGTTTAAGTATCTCTTTTCGGCGAAAAAGGCCCCGTTAGTTCATAGTTTATGCTCGAAAATGTCAATTTTATGTAACAATCCATGCTTGTTGTAGGATTGTTTGGGAGTAGTAGAGTAGTAGTAGAGTAGAACGTAGTGGGAGTGAGCTTTAGGTTTCACAATATTGGGTATATTCTTATTGGCGAGGCTTGTCGAGGTCGGCTTGGAACTATTTCCAAGTCCAGGTTTCGTATCCAGCCTCAAGCGCACAGCACCCCAGTAAAGGTCTTTGGTCGCCCATCCACCAGTCTTCCGGGCCAAACTTTACAATAGGCTGCCAGTTTCGGCCTCCACCTCGCCAATTTTTGTATTCTGGTCCGTTGGCTGGTCGGTTGACCTATTCATCCATCATTCCTCCTCAGATCTTCTACTGCTTACGATTACATTTGGGATCTCTGCCAGAGTTGGCAAATGGGACGAATTCTCTGATCCCATTCCATCCCATCTCACCAGATTTTCAAATTCACCGTTCCATCCCATCCCATTTGTCCGAACTTGCTTTTTCCAATCCCATATAATTCCACTTGCAGTATTTGTTTGACCTTACAGTCGCTGTAGCATTGAAATTTTAATATTGACATAAGGTCTTAAGGTGGTGGCATCCTTTTGTAAGGAGAATTTTGAACCGCAATAAACTTTCGCAATTTTTCGAGTTTTGGAAGTATTTAACTTTTAAAGCTTATAATCAGTAAATACTAAAAAAGCATAATTTGCAAAAAACCAGCAAATTTTTTACATACTTGTACAGTAGGGCGGCGATGCCCTACTGTCATATTTCGTTTATCATTTAAAAAGATTCTTCTCTCAAAATTAACCCTAGTTTAAGTATCTCTTTTCGGCGAAAAAGGCCCCGTTAGTTCATAGTTTATGCTCGAAAATGTCAATTTTATGTAACAATCCATGCTTGTTGTAGGATTGTTTGGGAGTAGTAGAGTAGTAGTAGAGTAGAACGTAGTGGGAGTGAGCTTTAGGTTTCACAATATTGGGTATATTCTTATTGGCGAGGCTTGTCGAGGTCGGCTTGGAACTATTTCCAAGTCCAGGTTTCGTATCCAGCCTCAAACGCACAGCACCCCAGTAAAGGTCTTTGGTCGCCCATCCACCAGTCTTCGGGGCCAAACTTTACAATAGGCTGCCAGTTTCGGCCTCCACCTCGCCAATTTTTGTAAATTTTTACGTACGTTTCGTGTATTTTGTGGGGAAAATATTTTCCGGAACCAGGGAAAATATTTTCGATTCTTCTTGAATTAGAAAAATCCAGGCCCACTAGGTATCTTTCCGGGCTAGGAAACATTTTGTACATACTTTTTGGGGGTTATTCTGTATTTGTCTCGTCATATTGTGCCAATTTTGTCAAATTTGGGGGTAAAATTTTTCAATTTTCTCGGGGGTCCTAATTCACTTTTATCACAATTTCCTGGTCATATTTCGGGGTTTCTGTTGTATTTTGTGGGTACTTGTTGTATTATTGTCGTCATTTTGAAACCTCTGAGGTTGAAACCAGGAACATCTGAGTCCTCCGCCCAGGCAAATGTCCCCGAGGATGGGGTCGAGCAGCCTCCAAACCCGGATCCGACAGTTGATCCGGCGGATTCTTCGGTTATAGAGGAATCTGCACCTCAAGCAGGGGCAGTGGCCAACCCACCTGGCTCTGAAAACCCGGGGCGGTCGTCCGCCCAGTCGTCTGACGGCGCCTGGAGGACCGATTTTACTCATCGGGCTGATGAGTTGGGCCAGCTTATGGACGACAGTAATCGGACTCACGTTGAGCAGTATAGGTATTTACCACCACGTGAGCCCACACCGGACGACGTAGGCCCTTCGGTCACCCAGGCGGAAAAGTCAAGGATTGTTGACTTTTACTGCCATCACCGGCGGTACCCCCCCCCCTTGACGCCTACCCAACAGAAATGGTTGGGCTTACCAACCCCACGATCTGCAGCACCTGGCGAGGATGCTGGCATCTTGCTGGCGGTTCGCCGGCATGCAGAGGAACAGGACTACTTCCGCCAGAGGGGTTCTTTCCCTCCACCTAGGTCGTATGTACCCCTCCTGTGCCGGAGTCGGCACAGGGCCCAATTCCTGGCCTTACACCGGACCTGGTGTCGGCCCACGTTTGTGCGCATACGGCCTGCCGGGTCGGTCTGGCCAGGCAGGATCCTCTGCTGGGCCCCAACCCCGCCGGCGTAATTCCGAGCCGGACCCAACTCCGCTGATTCGGGACCAGAATCAGCCTGATCGGCCGGGCTCTGACGAGCCTTACGTGTGGGACGACGAAGAAGGTACCCAGCTAGGAGCTAGCAGGGACCCACACCCACGGCAGAAACCTAAGTCGTCTCCTGCCCGTAGCTACCGGAGTTCGGCTCATATACAGCTAACTCCCCCACCTGGTGGCCCGCTTAGACCACCATCTAAATCAGAGCCGAAGGAATCTCTTCTGGCTAAGGAAATGGTGGATGTGGGCTCTGACCAAATACCACCACCGGATAATAAGGGGGTACCACAGAGTTGTATGCGGGCCGCGGGTACCTGCGGGTACCCGCGGGGCGGGGCTGGGCGGGCCAAAATTTACTACCCGCGCGGGCCGCGCGGGCCGATGCGGGCCAATTTTGGGCTACTTTCCTGGGCTAATTTTGCTTTCTAGAAATTTCATACATTCCAAATCATATACAAAAGGAAGCAATATTTCAGATTTTTAAAGACTATTTGCCTTCGTTATCGCATTCGATACCTTCAGCATGCACTAAATATATATATATATATATATATATATATATATATATATATATATATATATATATATATACGTACTCAGTTTGCATTATCAGCGGATCGTGTATTAACATGTAGCTGTTGAGTAAACATATAAACCAATGAAAACTACAGGTTTTATTTATATTCTATTGAGTCTAACTTATAATCTATTATACCAAATATCTCCTGAGAAAAATATCAACGATGTTCTGTAGAAATTAGAAGTCGAAACTTATTTACAAACGTAAATCCTGTGGTTTCTGCTTGAAGTTTTCGCCATTTTTTCGATATCTAAGGGGGGGCCAATGTAAACCGAAACCTTTTTGTCTTCGATTTTGCTGAAAAGTTGTTTAGGGGTTTTCGGGGTCGTAGAACACGAATCTGAAGTCCGTTTTTCGATTCAGCTTTTCGTTAGTTTAATATAAGCTAAACTTTTAAGCTTAAGTTGCCCCTCTTAGATATCGAAAAAAAGTGAATTTCGTGAAAACAAAAAATTTTGCGATATTTGAACTGGACTTTGACTTTGACCTCAACTTTGAACACTTTGATAGTTGAAAACATACCCATATCAAATTTTAGCTCACTTGATCAAGCTTTAAGGATTTTGAGTGGTGGGGGGTAATCGAGATAAGACACTAGGGCGTTATGGAGCAAACTGTTTGTGTTTGCTACGGCTCTTTCAAAACCAATTTTCATTTTTCATACAATTAATAGCTGGTTAGTTAAGCTCGTTAAGTGCTGATACCCGCTGTCAAGGATATATGCTACAAACATTTGAAGAAATGGGCAAAATTCCTGCACAAAAGTTTTCAAGGTGTACCCTTTTAGTTCTTTTGTTACCACTTTAAGAACAGTAAATTGGTAGGCAACAAAGTTCAAATCAAACGCACAGAAAAATTTGAGGGATCCGGAAGTACATCTTTCAAAATACATCAGTTTTGGTGCTCAGGAACTACATAGGTAACAATTTTTACGTGCGGGTACCTGCGGGCCGGATTGCGCGTGTGCGGGCCGCGGGCCGGAGTTTGCGGGCCGCGGTCATGAGGTGCGGGCTGCGGGCCGGGCGCGGGACGAAAAAATCGGCCCGCATACAACTCTGGGGTACAATGGGCCAATCCACTGGCTCGCTTAGTCAGAGTCCCACAAACTAGAACTATGTCACCGGCGGAATATCAGGAATGCCGGTCCCTCATTACTCAGTGGCTTGCTGACCTGCTGGACGTCACATGGGGTGCACTCGACTAGTACTACCCGGAATTGTGCGCCGACTTGCTCAGCCTATGGCCCTCTGAAACGGAGGACCCGGATGCTGGACCTCCGCCATTCCAGCAATATGGGGCTCAGCCAGAGCAGCCTTATGCAGATGAAGCCGGGTTGGCTAATCTGCGTTTTCCTCAGCAGCCTGTGTATTGGCCGTCGCGACCGTCGTGGTGCCAACTAGAGCTGAGGCTTTGCCCTTTTAATGACAATCACTTCAAATATAATTTATTCCGGCCGCACAACCTCGTGGATTCACTTTAGGAGATTGGTCCAAGAAGGAAAAATGATCAGCGTGTTCGAATTAATTTAAAAATCAAAATTTTAAAAAATTTAAATTTCAGTATTTTTGTAGTAAGCATTTTGAAAAACATACCCAAACCAAATATCTGTTCAATTGGGCGCGTTTTGCGACTTGTGCCACTGTGCCACTGGAGGGGGTGCTAATCTGAACACCATCTTCTTCAGGACAGACTTTCGATTCAGTAATTACATCGGTTATGGAAAGTTTATCCCAACTGCCCTGTTAAAGCAACCATTCGCATGTGTTTTTGTTCTAATTTTGTCTAACTCAAAGAAAGTTTATCTTGTTAAAATTGTTTTGGAAAGCCACGGAACTTCGCATATAGAGTTGGATTGTGTGATTTTAAGATATTACTCGGAAATGGTTGCCCATGAAAGCCCAGTTGGGATAAGAAATTAGAAATCGAAGCTGTCAACAAAGAAACACTTGATTGGTGATAACTGAAAAGCAGTCTGGAATATGTATATGTCGCAGTCTAAAAGCATTTTCCGTCTAATTGCAATTAGACGGAAAAAATCAGTCTAATTGCAATTGGGCTAGTCTAATAGCATGAGACTGAGCAAAATGCTGTTAGACTGAAAATTTTCAGTTTAATTGCAATTAGACGTACCATTGTTCGTCTAATAGCAATTGGGCGAACAGTGTCTCGTCTAATAGCATTTTGATATAAAATGTTTTGTTCAATGCATAAGAACAGCGCTTCACTGTAATTGTATGCGGAGAAGGACACAGAAAGTCGAAAAGATATTACGTCATTAAGAATAGCTTTGAAATCATAGTAGAATTACTTTTCGTTTATACATTGAAAACTTGAAGACTTTAAAGGATTTAAAGGATACTCCAAAGGATTTTGAAAACATAGTAGAAATTAGCTCCAATTTATTAGAATTTGAAGACTTTCAAAACTTAAAATTTCCAAATTTTGACAGTCGAACTAATATTTGGATCTCAAGTTTTTATACAATTTTTATAATTTTTATATATATTACACGAACATTTTTATTATTGCATAGAAACCCTCAAAGTAAAAAATGGGTTAAAATGAAAAGTAACACTATATAACATTCTTTCAAAACGTAAATTATATATAGATGTGTGCACTAAAGTATTCAGGTTTTCAATGTCTAAACGAAAAGTAATTCTACAATGATTTCAAAGCTATTCTTAATGGCGTAATATCTTTTTGACTTTCTGTGCCCTTCTCCGTATACAATTACAGTGAAGAGCTGTTCTTCTGCATTAAACAAAACATTTTATGTCAAAATGCAGTTAGACGAGGCTCTGTTCGCCCAATTGCAATTAGACGAACAACAGTACGTCTAATTGCAATTAAACTGAAAATTTTCAGTCTAACAGCATTTCGCTCAGTCTCATGCGATTAGACTAGCCCAATTGCAATTGGACGGAAAATGCTTTAAGACTGCGACATATATATTGGTAATCGTGAAGATGCAGAGAAATGTTATAGCTTACAGCCAGTTTTGTGATTTAGAGTTAATTTACTATATAATCAATTATTTGTATAGAACATAAAATAAAATATTGTTTTAGGGTAAGACTTTGCATTTTCTAATCGTGAAACTATCCGTAATTCTGCTTCCTATATCACATCTTTGATTTATTTTCCGCTTGATATTAAGATATTAAGACATTTTTTCCACCTTTTTGACACGCTTTCTGTTTCCGCATCCACTTTTTAAACCTATTTTTCCGCTTTTATTTGCGTTTTTTGTAAGCTGATTCCGTTTTTGTTTCATAAACTGGCGCGAAAAATGGTTTTCATGACTTTTAAATGTCTCGGTTCTCCTCCATTGGTTTTTGATGTGAGTCCACTTTTTATACTGTATGTTAGCTTTTCCCCGATTAGCCAATCAATGCAGTCCACATTTTATACCATTGTCAGAGAGTCCACAACAAGTCCGCTTTTTAAACCTTTTTTGTTCAGCCCGTTTCCAGTCCTTTTCCGCTTTTTGTACTGGCCCTACCGTGGGTGCAGTAACAATGTAGAGTTTAATCGGACATGCCAATGCCTTTTTCTTACATTCATAAAATTAGCTGTTACTATCATGCAAAGTCAACGTTAAGTTAAACTATGTAAAATAGTTCTTTGAACTTGATGGAAATTTCTTTCATGGAACTGCCAAACTCTGTTTTGGACGAACGATCTACTTTATGTTTCGGAAAAACAACAATAAGCAAAAAGTGTATAAGGTGTTTATATAAAATGCAGGGCTGCAGGATTTATCCTATAAAGCCTGCGAAGCGGTGTTTGGTTTTCATAATCATCTAAACGTCGCAACTACAAAGTGTAAAGCTGATAAACACGAAATTTGAGTCGTCATACAAGGTCTGGAAGTCAAAATTTGACGGAGTGTTGCATAATAAGTGCGCTAAATACTTTCACAATAAAGTTTACTTGAATTCAGCAGCTTTTATGACGGTTACGTTAATCAGCTAAAGTTAACTCTGCTTACGAATTCGTGAGCAGAGCAGAGTAGAGTAGAGTTAAAATTAACTCTGCCTAACTCTTTTCGTGAATGGATAGAGCTAATTTTAACTCTGCGCTTTTTAACTCCTCTTAACTCTGCAGGCAGAGTTAAGAGGAGTTAAAAACAAGCAGAGTTAAAATTAACTCTATCCATTCGCGAAAAGGGTAGAGTTAATTTTAACTCTACTCTACTCTACTCTACTCCACTCTACCCATTCCCGAAAAGGTCCCTAGAGCTGGGGCCGGTTCCAATTGTCAAAACCGGTTCCAAGTTCAAAATTTACAGTTTGGGCATTAGGCGCGGACCTTAGGACTATTGTTGGCCATGCCCAACTGCAAAGTTGTTTGAGTACACGCAGGTGCAGGACGACATTTATCATGCATCCTAGAGCTGGGGCCGGTTCCAATTGTCAAAACCGGTTCCACGGTCAAAATTTACAGTGACCACTTTCATTTTATTTAACTTTTGGTGTATGTGTAATAAAAATGAATATTTTGTCATGTGGATTTGTTCAATAAAAGATCATATTTGTATTTCAATCCAAATCGGCCGGCGTGCCAACCAATGAACGCAGTTTAGGGCACGACATGACCAAAAACGACGCCTTTGAACAATCTATCCGAGTAATAAGCGACTTCCAAAATAAACCAAAAGGGTTAAAAATGTGATGAATAGTTTCGGTTTCTATGGAGTTTCGATCTTGGATTCTGCTGGAAAACGGAATGGAATTTATGGAATGAATGTGTTTGATTGCCACTGTCTTTGTATCTTTGATTGTTGCCATAGTTTTAAGACATGAATTAATCCGGAAAATTAACAGGAATGAAGTTTCAAGTTTAAGTTGGGTTGTTTCGAGCTGGCAGTTAACTTTTACTAATCATGATGTTGCGGGACAGCTAGGTAGAGGCCCGTTGGGTGCCGCTCCCCAGGCGGATTGGCAGGTGTAGAACGACTGTCAATGATTAGTGCAGAGCACGGTCCACTCATTAATTTAAGTTAATTAAAGGGATTCTGCTAATATGGCCGAAACAACCCAACATGGTCAGGAACAGGGCCAGTGTTCACTCACTGTACGTCGAAACGCAGTCAAAGTTTGTTATATTTGAATAGATTAAGACCTGCTCTTGCTATTTATAAAAGAAAAACAACCTATTCTGTGGTTCGTTTTAATTTTACAAGCCGTTTTCAAACTTCATATGGAGATTACAAAGTTACTTTCAGGTTTTGCCCATATCAGTAGTTTTGGCTTAATTACTCGTTAATTAACATCACTAATTAGTATAATTGTTATATCATTAAAACCAGCAAGCTTTCTCTTTCAAAATATCCAAAAATATTTACCATTTCTGTGGTTCGTTTTCATTTTACAAGTTGATTTACAAGCCACATAATGGAGTTTAAGTTGACCTCCAGATTTGGTTGGTCACGGTGATTCTAATTAAAGTTGCATGTTAATTAACATCAATAATGAGGTTAAAACTTTTATAAATAAACTCAGCAGGTCTTCCTCTTTAAAACAAGCACAAAATAATTGGTGCTTCTGTGGTTCGATTTTGCGTTATGCTTGATTTTCTGACCTAACCGGGAGAGCTCGGCTCGTCCCTCAAGTACTATGATCATTAATAGTTTAAACTTCATTTTAAGCTTAATTAAAGTTTATGTTTAATTTTGTTAATCCATATTCTAGCTAATTAATTAATGAAAGTTAAGCGAATTAAGTTTAAGGTTTAATTAATTTGGTTTTTATTGATTTTAAAGCAAAAGGGAAGCTCGGCTTGCCCTTTCATTGAACTAACTAGTTTTTGCTTAGCTAGTGTGGAATTCTTTCTTCTCTTTTATAAGTTGTGGGTTTTGTAATTTGAGGGAAGACTTTAATGTCTTCCCTTATTGCCGGTTTTTTGCAACAGATGTGAATTCTTTTGTAACGGTACAAACTTTCCACTCTTTGAGTCCAGCTCGGCTGAGACTCAAAGGCAAAAGAAAAAGAGGGGAACTGATGGAATTTTAAAGAAAAGTTTTTAATTCATGTCTTAGCTACTTAATTGTTGTATTTTGTATTGTGTATTTTGTGTTTTGTACAAGGCTCGTACCTATTAGTTTTAAGTAATTATCTTACCTACCTAATCGGCAGTCTAATACGTCTTAATTACGGGGACCCTCTGGTCCAGGTTTTAGTAAGGTGTTGCGTCTTGTTTTTCTCTTTTAGCGAGAAATTGACGTAGTGTCAATTTCTCGCCTGAGTGCGTTTTGATGTTATCTTTCCTTAATTTTCTCCCTAATTCTTACAATAGGGGAAAGGGATTAGTTTAATTGCCCTTTCCCCTTTAACGTAAACACTTGAGAGCCCGCTCAAAGTTATTTTATGATTGCAACAACATTGACCCAATCAGAATCATTTAGTGCGCGCCTTTTTGCGCGGAGGACAATTTCGGCCAATCAGACGAATGATTGCCGAAATTGTCGTTATTGGCAGGTAGACTTGTTTTGCACTTCAGTCTTACCTCGTCTTCCGAACTGTACGGCGGCTTTTGGCGTCTCCCTTCACTCCCCGTTGTTTTCTCTATATAGTGTGTTACTATGCCCAAATTCTCCCCCACTCCGGAATGGGGCTAGTGTATTAACACTAGCCCCTTGTCAATTTTTGGGGTTTTAGATTAAGAGGGGGGTTTAGGTCTACATCCCACCATAGGTCTTCCCCCCTTTATTTTCTCTTTCAAATGCCTAGTTTTTTAAAGGCGATTTCCTTCTTTTTCTGGGAATTGCCTCTGAGATTCTTACAGGACCCAGAGGTCCTTTTCAAAAATACTCCTGAGAATTGTCCTTTCACTTAAATTATTTTGTTCACTGTTATAAATGATTCTGATGATATGTAATATCTATGCAGATATTACCTGGGTCGCGTGGATTTCCGAAAGGCACTCTCAAATTTTTACACAGTATTACTCACCTTTCAAACTTCTTAGCTTCTCAGCTTCTTAGGGATTATTCCTGGACCCAGGAAATATCGTGTTAGGATCTTTCTCTGAAAGATCCTAACGGTTTTAACCCATTTGATTCAGGTCCGAATCAACCTTACCTGTGCCTGCCTGGATTTGGATCAAACCCTCTGCCTGCCAGTTGAATCAGATCCTTTGCTGCCTGCCCACCTCTGCTGTGACGCTCCAGTCCTTGGATCTCGCCTGAATTCCTGTCCCCTGGTGCTGTGATCTCCCCTCCGTCTCTGCTGACTCGCCGGTGTGAGTTCCTTCACGGATCCCCCGGATATCCATCTCTCCGTCTCGCTTGCTAACAGACCAGGATTCTAAGGTGATTATAACTTTGGAGACTGACTCTCTCCGCCTTTTCAGTAGATTTTAGGGAAAAACAGTCTGCCTTGGGCAGCGCACCGTGCACACCAGATCCTCATTGCTACAGGGTGATTTGTCCGACACCCTTTATCAGTTGCTATATCTGTCTGCTTCGGGTGAATTGTCCGACACCCTGTTTTACTCTGATTCTGCTATTGCCGTGCACGGTTGCCTGTCCTTGGTTGAGGCTTGCTCCCTCGGCTTGACGAACACCAGCTGTCCTTAGCAAACTTCCAGCCGCCTATCGGCTCTGAGCGCCTGCTTCAAGGCTTCAAACTTTCGGTTGCGAGTTGGAGTTGGGACCCCTGAACTTTTGGTCAAGAAGACAGATCTAAATCTACTTGAACTTTCTCTAAAAATGTATTGTCTTGATTTTTGCTTTGCTCTTTCTTTTTGCTGTCCAATCTAAAGTTAATTGTTTCAATTGATTTGAAGCTTTTTGGGGAAATCAAGAATCCAGACAAACTTCTCAAAACGTGCGAATTGACCTCTGGCCGCTTCCTTAGGCAGGAAGGAGGATATTAGCTTCTGGTTATCTGCCGAGCGGGTAGTCAGGACTAATATCTAGTGCCCGGGAAAGGGTGGAAATCCGCGCAATATTGATTGTTTTGTTTAAAATAAAAGCACATAGGACACTTCAAGCATATAGGCAGACCCCCTCGATACCTTTTAGTTAGGAAACAGAATATAGTGATCATTGTGTTGGAAACTCTACCAGACTCTCGATCCATAATCAATTCATTCGAAATATTGTAGGTTTCAGGCTCTAACTTAAAGTTTGTAGGGTAAACTTATCAAGCAAAGTTCTTGGGCTAACTTGTGAATATCAGACTGCTGGTTAGGTCTAGGATTCCTGGTAGGTCTAACTAAAATTATTAGGTTCATTAATTAGGTACGAGCCTTAGGGTTGTATCGGTCAGCTGTGTTCTTTGTGTGTGCGTGTTGAGTTCTGCAAGTTGTTTGTAATTAATTGTATTGGTCTTAATTGTATCTTTTGGTACTTGTAATCGCTGCGTCTTGTGTTGATTGAATAGCTGACCAAGACTGTTTGTAGCTAATTAATCTTTTCAACCTCAGTCTGTATTATCATATCTTCATTTCGTCTGCACGTAATTGTTGTAACTTAAATCCTAAAATTTATAGGTTCTGTGGTCCATTCTGCTAGGATCTTAGGATTTAGTTAGGGATAGGTTTGGACCATACCGGAACGAAAGGTCAAATTTCACTGACCCTTGTGGAAGCAAATTTGGGTACCCCTTGTGAGAGCGACTTTTCTTAGGGGTACATTTGAAAGCGATTTTTAAGCTATTTTAGCCTTTTTTAGCAAAAAACAGCAATTTTTAAGCTAAGACACGTTTTTTTGCTAAAAATAGTTATTTTTAAGTGAAAAATTCCTGCGAAGCCGGAAAATTTTTGGAAATTTTATTCGTAAAACCTATTTTTTGGGCAATTTTCTTACCCCTTGAGGCCAATTTTTTTACCCCTTGTGGGAGCAATTTCTGGACCCCTTGTGGGCGACTTCGCCGAGGGGGGGAAATTTCCCCCCCCTTTCCCCCCCTTGTCCACCTGTGGTTTGGACTTACTTAGGACGTTAGTTAGGACTTGGCTTATATCACGCTCGAGTTTGTGCCGGTATTATCTCACTGCAAGTTAGAGTGTGAGCATTGTGTTACAGACTTAACTGTTAGTTTTGAGCTAGATGCATTCCAGCATCTGAGCGAAGAGACTCTTAGTTTGATTCATCCTATTGTGGTTTGCGGTTGTCTGCGTCCCTGGAACGTAGACCAGATTGTTGAGGGAGCTTACGAGGCAATTCCAGGCACTGAGGACTTTGTGCCTAAACATTTTCCCTGGAAGTGTGATAGTTGTACTGAGCAAGAGGTGTTGATCTTCTGCCTGATTCCAGAAGGCACTGACTTGTGGGCATCTGTGGAACACGACAGTTGTACACTAGACGTGTATTGGCCTTAAACGGAAACGGAGCTTAGAGGAATCGAACTCACGACCTAACGCGGACAAATCCCGGATTGGGTAGACCAAAACCAGGCTACTTAGTCCGAAGGATCTAAGAGTCGACCGAGTCGTCTCGTCTGTTCGCACTGCTGTTAGTGCTTTGAAATTAGTGTGTGTGTTGCTGAGAACAGGGTGCCACAGACCCCGGTACTCTCTCAGCCTTTTCAACTTTCAGTCTAAAACCAGTGCTTACCAGTGCAATCTTTTGGAGCCTAAAATAATACAAAGTTTACTCTTTTGATCTGACCCGTAGCACTACATATGGCTTACACAGTCGAAAACTAAAATATCTAATAAAAACTAAAATTTAAAAAAATTGTTAACTGGAGTTATGCATTTATGCGTGTGTCTGTATGTGGAAGCTGTCAACAGATTAGTTCTGCCGGCCGACGCCCGTTCGTATTTATATATCTTCACTCTTTTGAATATATATATATTATGTCAAAACCCGAAGAAGCTCCTGAAAAATAGGAAAATAGGTACTAGCAATTTTCAAATGTTTCTGCTCCTGCAAAATTTAATTGTTCCGAAACAATGTTGACAATCTTTGCCGGAGCTTGAGCACAACAACGAGAATCGAAATTTTGAACATGGCAGCTTGATTGTTTTGAATACGGATCTTCAGCTCCTGCAATCAATTAGCAAATTTGCGCACACTTTCTACCCTGTGCAGCTGTGATGCATTGTTCCTACATTAAGCTTATGGTATAAGTAAATTTCTATTCCTTATGGCATCGTGTGTTCTCAATTGACAAGCTAATGTGAAATATTCCTTGTGTTTCGTATTCTTTTCGTGAAAATCTTCATAAATGATGAAACAAATTTGACCTTAGCTAATCGGGTAGTTTTGCACTACGGAGTTGGGATTCAAAAAGTATAGGTGTTAGTTGGTTGACTGATTCGGGCGGGAGGTCTTCGTTTGGTGAATCTCGTGCAGGCAGCTGTGACTTTTTAAGTCTTAGTGAATTTGTCGTAGAAATTTTGTTGATTGAAGTAAAAGTATCGTGTTTTCTAAGGTTCTAGTTTCGACGTTTTCGTGAGGTAGGCGCGAGGAGAAATTATTTAGGTATACACTACCGAAGTAAGGACTTGCACATTTCTTTATTAGTTATTCATCTAGCAGTACATTGAGCGACCACATTTCTACACTAACTATTAGTGATGTGGATCGGATCGGCAAAATCGATCCGATCCGCGATCCGGAGGCCGGATCGGATCGGATCGGATCGGTAGACCTGCTGGATCGGTCTGGATCGGATCGCTTGAGTCAGCCGGATCGGCGATCCGACTTGACACCCAACATTACATAAAATTAAACCGTACCCGACGCATATTTGTGACTGAATTTGACTTCTGTCACTGCACTGCTTGCTGCGAACGTTGCTAGTACAATATATATATTCCTTCTACCAACCAAACTTGATTTGGGTTTTGGCTCTCTCAAATTTAGCATTCAGTAAGTTTGTAACAAATTCTTACAGCAACTTAGCACTTTTACAGACTATACAATTTTATGCAGTGAATCTGGCAGCAAAGTGCAGAATCAAGACCCGCTGTTCCTATGCTGCTAGTAATGCAAAACTAATTAATTAATGAATTAATGCATAACTCTCTATGATTAATCTTGCTAACTGTTGTCAGAATTTCGGAGTGAAGTTTTATGGCTGAACTCTTTGTGGCTTTATTTCAAAACCCGTTGTCAAACTCTGTGATCATTCAAAATTTACTTTCCACAATGTTTTTAAAGTTTTGGTCCGTTATCGCGGTACAGTCCAAGCTTCAGATTCAGTTGCCGAGAAAAAATGTCGGAAAAAATTTTGATCGGCTTTCCAAAAAATTACAACTTCAATTTCGGTGTCTGGTAGATCAAGTTAATAATTTTTTAATCCAAATTGAAATTAATTCTCAAAATTGTAGTTTTAACTGAAATGTTTAATTTGTATTATCTTAAATTGGTAATGATGAATTTGTATTTTGGTAGGCAGACCGCGATCTTCATCTGGCGCACTATTTTGAGTAATTTTACTTCTTTTGCTTAATCTATAAAATTTTGTAGAATTACGCTTTCGAATTACGAATATCGGAATAATAAAGAAATTTTAGAGAAACCATAGTGTGTAAGATGTGTTTTACACGGCAAAAACCGACTTTAAATCTAGTTCCACTTAGGGTTTTGAAGAAATAATTTCGGATCGCCGGATCGGATCGGATCGACCGATCCAGGACCCGGATCGGATCGGATCGGATCGGATCGACAAATAATTTTGCTGGATCGGATCGGTTAAAATTTTAGCTGCCGATCCGATCCGATCCACATCACTACTAACTATGTAGTTGAAATCTAAATTATATTAGTGGTAACATCAGTGGACAGAAGCAAGCAAGCTTCAAATAACAATAACGTCAAGGCTTCAAATAACAATAACGTCAAGATTTCGCTGCAGTTGTTGCAGCTGCAGCTTCTCTTTTGTCGGCACTCTTGCTTAGAGGGGCCGGATTTGGTTGGCCTTCTTGGACTCGGACTACTTCTGGTGGATCCGCATCTTCATCGGCACCAAACAGTGGTCCGATAACCGCAGCAATGATATTCCGTGCTGTCATCTCTCCCTGAATCCCCCGTATGGAGAGGACGGCGGACCACAAGAATGCAGTAGCCACCGAAATGACTATCATGACGAGACGAATTTTAGGATACTGATTTTCGCAGCTGGAGTTGAAGGTGATGCTTCCGCAAAAACCGTAGATGGATGCAGTCATCGTAGAATCCCAGATGGCTACGCAGATGACGGTTCCAACCAAGATTCGCAAGAGGCTAAAATATTAAACAAAATTATAGTTAATGAATGAATAAAACTAATTGTCACTTCTTGTTTACCAGTTAAAGTTTCATTAAATTTTCGTTCAGTGACACGTCTTAGTTTCGTTCGTTCTTTCATTTAATCAAATTATTATTATTATGAAATTAAATTCACAGCATCTTCAAAATGTAAAACGCGTGGGGTGACTGATAAATGTTTCCTACAAATCTTAGTTTTCATTAACACTGGTAGTCAGTTAACCAAAAGTTATTGCTGGTTAATTCGTGATCATTCCATAAAGCGAGTGCACATCTTGGACATTTTGGCTTTGGTAAATTCCAACTTTTCGGTAAATGCACACTTTTGTAGAACAAGGAGAGAATACGGAGTTATCGAAAATGTATAAACTTCGGAAAAAAGTGAAAAAACAGTTTTATTTCCAAGACAAATATACTAAGCAAGTAATCAAATAAATTGTGGACTGCATCAAAGTTTAAAAACATATAGCTGTTGAATACCAGAAAGAAGAATAGGTACAGGTTTTTTTAAATAGGACTTAGTCTTCTGCTATTTTGCAGTTATTCTGAATTTGAGGTTGGTGCTGTCCAAAGAAAGATAAATTGCCGATAAAATCAAATAATCAAAAAAGGTCGCTGGAGCTTAAGTCCACGGAAGACACCTGACTACAGTAAATTATGCAAACAGAAGGCAAAATCTAAACTTCTAAACAACGCTTGAACCTGCACTAACCAAAGTAGATTCATTTTGTACTAATTCATTATTTTATAAATGTGTATATTGAAGTAAATGAGTTTTCAAAAATTTGGAAAATTTTAGGTGTGCACATACCGAATCGTACAATTACCTGGTTAACTTAATCATTGTTTTATTTTTGCAAAACATACTTCATCAGAAGGCTTAGGATGATGTTTCTGTCGTTAGGGTTTGGCCCAGTTAGATTCACAAAACCATGGATACAAAAGGTCAAAAGTGTGATATGGGCTAAACCCAACAAGACGTCCACTTGAGCAGGAAACTGTTGAATCTACAACGGATAAATACTTTTATACATAGCAGGGTAAATGCGTAAATTTCCCCCGTGAAAACTTTCCCCCCGGACAAATTTCCTTAGGGAAATTTTCCCCCCGGAAAAATTTCACTAGTGAATTCTTTCCCCCCGGAAAAATTTCACGAGTGGATTCTTTTACCCCGGAAAGATTTCCCTAATAATTAGCAAATGCGTGAATACAACAGCAACAACAACCTTAACTTCATTGTTTTGCCCCGTCCCCGTGCCGTGGTACTGCCTGTCTGCCTTCAACATAGCTATCCCCAATGGCGAAAGTTTCGACTTAGAATCTTACTAAAAGCATCTTCGGAAATTCGGTCGGTTCTTCTGCTTACTCAATAAATTCTTAAAAATTGACAGCTCATTTAATGCCACCACAGATGGCACAATGCAGAATTGCACACTTGTTGAACCTCAAGGTAGCTTACTTGTTTGTGCAACGACAACTTGTTTTACTAACTGATGCTGGCTCATTATATATTGCCTTCAACAGTTGAGCCATTTCCTCTTGAACTTGAATGAATACTTATACTATACATAAATCAAAAATATGGCAGCGTATGAATAAAGTATATACTGATAATATACACTGATATAAGGCGAGAAACTAATGAATTTAAAAAAAACTGGCTTACCTCATTAGGATAAAGCTTGATAGCCGCGATAATCCCTTCAAGCACGACTGCAATAATGCTTGCTTCTACAACTTGCATTATTGGACCACTGATGATATTGACAATAACAAAATTGAACGAACTTAGCAAAATCCAGCTATTTGCAATCAGCAGATGCAGTGCAGTAATAACTGTGAATACTACTTCGTGAGATGGTGGAAAGTATCTCTGCTTTTACCAATATTTAAACAGTATTTTAAGCATATTTTTATTGTAGGTGCAGGTACAAGTAGCAAGTAGGCCCCTAAAAGGGACGTTATCTCGCCGTTGAAAAGAAGAGACCGAATTGTATTAATTGTAGTTATTTTCAACTACTTCAAAATTACAGTTTTGCTCCGTATTTTTATGTTAAGTATCTAATTATTTTAGTATTTTATTTGTCCGCATTTAACAACGCAAGAATTACAAATTGAATAATTAATAACTAAGCAAAATGAAAATATGCAAATTTACAAAGTACAAATGCTAGAAAAATAAGTAGCAGCGAAATCGAAATTAATAAACCCTTGCCTCATTTCTTTAACCAGAATGGATTAAAATTAAATCGCGATAAAGCAATAATTTAATCAATCTTGCTAAAATAGTTAAGGTGATGATTCCTTTTCGAGACACCGAACTTGAACCATCATTGCTTAGTCAATACTTAGTGTTATAAGGCCAATTTTATATAAAATGTAAGCTTTGGCTTTTGAGTTTTTAATGGATACAATCAAGCTAATTTTGGGCTTCTAGAATCAAGTAAACAATCTCCTTATTAAACAGTAAAGTAAGCTGTCTCCCCCCCAACGCTTTATCTTTCTCAAAACTTGAATAATTTAACTAAAATTTTGTATGGATGCTTTCCAATCCATATTACATTGATTGGTAATAAAATTCTAAAAATTTTAAATTGTTAACTTTTCCAAAAACCAAAAAATTGGGAACCAACACATTTTTTGCCATCAATCTTGGTGAAACATTACAGTGGTTTTCTGGGTCGGAGAACCTGAATCTGAAGTCCTCCGATTCGAAACTAGAGCAAAATCTCCTAAGTTTTGCTAAAGTTAGCATTAAGTATATCTCCTCCGTCCCAATTGAGGCTGAATTTTCGGAACAAATCATAGAAGGAGTACAATTTTTCAGAATGTAGCTAAAATGTAAGCTCAAACCAAGGTAGCTGAATTTCTAGTCACACTTTCCTGCTTTGTTACAGCAAGAGAGCAGTCAGTTAGTAAGATGATAGTCTCTTCCAAAACTTTCTCAAAGATCGCTTAAAGAAAGCGCTCTTTGTAGGAGGCTCGATTTACAAATTGCGAATAAAAACGTTAAAATAACCGATATTTAAACAAAGTTTTTACGCATTTTTTATTTGTATTTGCACATATTATCTATTCTGTACTCTTGATTTTGTTGAGTAAATAATTTGTTTACACGATAATTTTAACGCCCATGTTTGACACGGTTTGACACTGCTGTTTCCTTAAGATTCCTTAAGATTAATTTGAATCCGTTTAATCAGACTTTCCTAATAATTACTGAAGTAGGAGCAGGGTTTTTTTGCGTCCAGAAGTGCGTCTGGACGCAAAGTTTCTTATCTGGACGCAATGAAATTTTAACGGGACGCAAGCTAGACGCAACATTATTTCGGGTGAAAATTCACTTTTGTAGGAGTGAAAACTTTAAATGTTTCCAGTAACAATTTTCCCGTATTTTCTAAAAATTTTCTCGGTTTCTGGGGGGCTCCGCCCCCCACACCCCCTAGTGTTTTCCACTATGGCATCGAATGTCAATGTGCTTTGTCATGTGTCAGTACTTGTTGAGTTGTTATATATATGAAAACAGGACTTTCCGGATTTAAATGTTTTCAATTACTCACACCTATGGGAAATTACTCGAGAAAGGTCTTGAAAGCTAAACAACTTGCGTAATACAACTAGATCCCAGAAATGCGCCCTGTTCGCGGAATTCACAAAAATTTCTCTATCTATAAGCGGTGAGTTCCGAGAAATTGGTACATTTTCAAGTATTGGTTCTAGCTCATAAAGTCATCATCAATAGCTTTCAAATTCACTTTCAGAGAATGGAGAGCTTTTAATCATACCAGAATATGTAAGTATATTTTCAGCGGCACTGCATTTAAAAGCGGAGCAGACTCTCCAAAAATTAATTAACAGAAACTATTAGAGATCAATACCATTTAACGGTTTTTATGCGTATATACACATTGAACATTTATTTGCCCAGAAAAAGAAATAAGAAAACTTAACAACTGAATATTTCACATTTGAACAAAATTCGGATGGAAGATTTTGAAAATGTCTTCGAAGAAAATTGGCAATATGTAATGCAAAAATTGGGACAAATTTTCAAATTTTGTCTCACTTGCCGGATCGGCGATCCGGGAAAATTAAGTCGATCCGATCCGGCCGATCCGATCCGAAAATTTGTCGATCCGATCCGACCCCGAATCGGCCGATCCGATCCGATCCGCCGATCCGATCCACATCACTACTGTTTATTGATATGATTTTATTCAAAATTTAAGAATTTAGAGATGCAGTTTACACAATTGCATTAACAAACTTTTTAAACTCAGAATTAAACTCCATTTTTAAAACATTTTTACCTTCTGGGGGTTAATCTCGAAATTAAATTTCAAGAATTTACAGATGCAATTTACACAAGAAATGCATTAGCGTTAGCTGTTTTGGTTATATAGATGTAACAGATGCCAAATTAATCTTTTTAAACGTTCTCATTAAACGGATAAATCCGTAATTGCAAAAAATTCTCCAACTTCTGGGGGGCTCCGCCCCCCAGACCCCCCGATACTTCTTTGCAATAATCTTTTAAGGGACCAGTAGCTGTCAAAGTTTTCGAAACAAAATTTGTTTCATGTCATGCTCCCTTTCTTCTCAATAAGATTAATTTACTATTTCATTAATTTTTAATATTAATTAGTTTACCAATAAACATCGGAATGTACTGTACCACTAGGATCGAAAATTAGTCACAATGTGAGGTTAAGATTTGCATCTTAGGTTAAGATTTCGTAGAAGCCAAATTAATCTTTTTAAACATTTCCATTACGGATTTTTCTGTAATTGCAAAAAATTCTTCAACTTCTGGGGGGGGGGGCTGCGCCCCCCAGACCCCCCGTCGTGTATGTTAGACGCATCTATATGCATCTTGCAGTAGTGCGTTGCTGTTCAGCAGGATCGACTTTCTAATTGTCTCATCCGATTAATTCACGTTAGCTTAAAGAAATTAAGAAAAATTGGTATAAATACAACAATTTTTGCACAAGAAACACGCTATAACAATAATTTTTTCTGGACGCAAAACTTCTTAACGGGATGCAACTTAAATTTAGCGGGACGCAAGGTTGACGCAAATCCGAAAACCAAAAAAATCCTGAGTAGGAGTCTAAGATTAAACGGATTAGATAGAAATTAATCCGCATTAAAGAAAAACCGGATTAAACCTCAGATTAAACGGATTTAATCCGGCGAGTTAAACGAGTTAAACGGATAAAAAACTCAGCCGAATTAAAGTGTTAACGGCTGCTTCTTTAATGCAGAAATAGGGATTAAGCGGATTAAAATAAACTCGTTTAATCCGATCATTTTTAATCCTCGGATTAAACGAGTTAAGTTTAATACGTTTAATCCGCTATTAAAGAAACAGCTATTAAAAATTTTAATCCGCCAACTTCTAATCCGCTTAATCCGCGTAGTTGCACGAGGATTAAAAACTAGTTGAAAATGCACGAGACGGATTAAACGGATTAAAATTAATCTTTAAAGGAATAGCGATTAAGCGGTGATGTTGATGTTTTAATCCGAAGGGTTAATAAAGGAACAGGATTAGTTTAAATTTTAATCTTAGGTGCATTAAAGAAACAGGATTAAATTTAATCCGTTTAACTCGTTTAACTCGCCGGATTAAATCCGTTTAATCTGAGGTGATCTTTCCTTAATGGGGATTAATTTTTATCTAATCCGTTCAATCTTTAAAGAAATAGGGCCTAAGACGCCTGTAGCGGGGCTAGTAGGTTTTCCTACGTACTAACACCGTTACCACGCCCTGACGTAGCGGACGCGGAGACCGTGGCACAGATGGATAACTGACCGACTACAGGAGACGGTCGGGACAGCCTCGCCAGATAAATACGCAGGGGTAATCCGATCCTAAGGGCGAGATGACTCGCACTCTCACTCACTCAGAATTGAACTACCTACCTAACAGGAGCTCAGTGAAACTAAACCTAACAAAATACAGTTTAATGAAATAGAAACAACAAGTTATTATAGTTATATAATAAGATAAAATATGGGCTGAACCCTCACGTATACAAACAGACAAACAATATTAACTTACAGTTACAGGGGCCGGTTGGCCAACGTACCAGTTGAAGCTCTGGGGAGAGCTTTGGGGGGAGCAATATACAGGGGAAACACAGAGAATATAAAGGGGGGAGAGACACTTTAAAGGAGCAACTTGACGGGGCGAAAGAATAATACACACTGGCTAGACTAGCCTGTCAACAGGACTAGTCTAGACAGCACGTGATGATTGCTGTGTGATTACGAAACGTAATCACGTGACTAACTGGCGTAGCCACACAGCAGTAACAGATAGGTTGACGATGTGTCAGCCCTATCCGTTACACCTCCCCAGGGCTCGCCATCCGAACTCCCGAGAGGATTACGGAACCTATGGCGAACTGGTACGTGAGCTGAGCTCCCAACAAATACATACCGTACAGAGCAATGATGCTACCAGTACAAAGTTATGGTCACTGTTGACTGCAAGTCACAAACTCAAAACCATACTAAACTAGTCAAAATTCTACGTATACGTATATATGAAAAATACAAAAAACAGGTGATTAAATACGGCATATTACGGTAGTTAAACATATACTAGTTAAGCTAGCAGCAAACAAATTAAGACACAAATTGATAAAATTATGCGTAGGTATTTGGTCAAAAATACACGTATTAAACTAGAAGCATACTGATAATTGGTGGTAAGTACCTTAATATGAAAATACGTATGACTTTCCAAAAGTAACTCATAGGAAAGAGGAGTTACCCTCCTTTGGAATGTATAGTCAAACGAATGTGTTAATAAAGGTTAACAAAGAAAATAAGATGAACTTTTCGATGAAATAATTAATTAAATTAAAGTTTAACCGAGCCGAGCTAGGGTTGATCAGGCCTTCGCTCAACAAGGCAAACAGCCTATGATAATAATAATCGTAATAATAAAGTAACCATAGAAAATACACACCGTTAGGTGGAGGTCCTATGGGAAGAAAAACCCACCCTCCCAAGGTAAAATTTTGTATTTTCATATGACGATAATCGTCACTGGGTTTTTTGACAATATATGGCATATATATGTATATGGCAGTACAAAATAAGGCAAATGGAATGATTCCTCGAAGTAAAGCACTGTACATATGGTGAGCAAATTAAATTGGCATAACATAGTAATAGAAAAATACGAAAAATACGGTTAACATACGACAGAGTTATGGTTCGTAAACGACTACGAATAATGCTAGGTTCGCAAAACAACATGAAAATTACAGGTTCGTAGAAAACTAAGGAATACTAGAAAAACGTACGTACACAAAAAATTTAAATACAAAACAAGAAATTCCAAATTCGTGAGTTAAAATTCAAAATAACGTATGCATTTATGCAAAAGGTGTCACTATCACAAAACCAAACTAGATAAAACATAGATCTATATGGTGATCAGGATCCAATGGACCAAGTGAAGAAAGTCAAAGCCAGGTTCTGGCATCGGCTGAGCCGTCACATGATGGGTGACATGGATCAAGCCCAATCGGATGCCAGAAGAAAGAATGTCACAATCGGGAAAGTCATCTTTCCGTGAAGAAATAGTCATAAATGATGGAATAGAAACAGCATAGACGATGGTTCCGATGGCGGACCGGGGATTTCTGTTGTTCCCGGCTCAATGAATCTAGTTCCTGCCATCATCTCCAGGCAGTTCGCTGTTCTATAAGGCGATCCGACCACGGAGACGCTGGTGGTCGACGGCCTATGGAATGGTCATGATGGGCGATGAAGTTCAGTCGACCGATGGCGGTCTCTTGATGAACAAACCCGTGATGGCTGACAATGATCAAAGTAATGTCGACGAGCCGATGGTGATCGATC